>ML245295.1:4742-58647 GCA_005239495.1 Nicotiana undulata
GGGGGAGGAATGAATTGTGAATGAACAACCGTTCCCGTAAACAAAACAATTCCAACCTCGTTCCCATATATTAGTCTATTGGAACGGTTTAAGGACCATTGCGTCAATACAATCTATGGAAACGGTTCCACTACAGTTGGAACGGTTTGATAGTAATAGTGTGCCAGTATCACCCAAGGGCTATGATAACGGTTGTAACTGTTACTATATCCTATCTATGGCAACGGTTGGTGAACCGTTGCTAAGAAACTGTTGCAATAGGCCCATTTTCTGGTAGTGTACTCTTGCGAATATCATCATGAAACCTTCTCCGTGTCTAGTAACATAAGAGCATGCCTTAACACCTATCATACGAGTGCATGTCAATTGAAATGGTCACCGTGTGCATAAGGTCTCTTTGAAAATTGAGATCCTCATATCCCCGTCATAGAAAGATCTTGTGTCACCATCTTAGTATAACTTCCGTGTTCGCGTGGGACCTCCCGTAGTAAGTAACTCACTTTGTTCCTAGTATTGTGGTTGTCTGTGACATGGTCTTGTACTATAGTTGGGAACTAATACAGCAGAAACATGACTAATGCATAACAAATGTTAATTTTCTCTTTACACCTCCACAACATGTGTTAATTATGTTCCTCTGTTAGTGAATTCATCGAGCTAGGTTCCCAACACTTGTTAGATAACTAGGAGAGAACGCGTCCTCCTATGGGTCACTATAACACTTCCTTTCTTATAAGGATCCCTAGTAGACTCCACGTCAAGAGTAAACACACCTTTGGCGGTTATCATAGCACAACGCCTGCTTTTTATGTTTTCCTATCTTTCATTGGCATCGGGATAATTTTCAATTCAACATCCATGGAGAAATCATTATGAACATCTACAAACCTTCCATGATCATTTTATACTGTCTCATTGGGTTCCGTTTCCCTTGCGCACTCGACATCTAGAATCATTGATTTCGTCATTGTCATGTGCAGAGAGTTTTGCTATCCTTGGCATTCCACCTCCATGGTTGGATATGAGTTTTATTTGTCTTTCTCCCGGGAGAATCGTGTTAACCACTAGAACCCCTCTAACTAATGCATGATTTCATCCCCATATTAAGATGTCCTAGCTATATGGTTTCACTCGTAGAAGGTTGAGATTAGATGCTTCCAGGTTTCTGCACATACCATAAGCATACTGACTGAGAATACAAGTTGTCGTATCTTTAGTTACCTCTGTGCTTCATTTGTCTAAAGATTGATGTCGTCACAAAGATTAATCATTTCAGCATTGTTAGTAGTAATCCTCGAGTCTCTTAGCCTATAACCCCCACATGAAGTACTTTGCTCAGCACTTTAACGGATTCCTAAGTACTTCAAGCCCAACCTTGAACTTCGTTGTTCCTCATTGTATTAGATCTATTTGGTATTGAAGGTTCAAACGTCTCCAAGAGGAAGCATCACCTTGTGATCACATATGTTCGTTAGGTAATTTTATGGTCAATTCATGATAGCACATCTTAGATCTTAGAGTAATCGTTGAAGGTCACCACAGGTTTGGTTTGGGTGTTCTCGTAGAGATTTAGAATTCAGGAGGGTGAACATGTTATTCTCAAAATTTTCCCTGAAGATGTTATGTGAGTTGAAAATGAAGGGTTTATAAGCGCATTTCCCATTAGGCTGCACTAGGAGTATGATGTTTCCCCGTAGTTGTTCCTCGTGTATTATGTGTTTTCATATGTCAATGTCTAAAAAGGTAGTTGGAGATCCTTTGTGTATCATCCAGGTGGAATTTATTGAAAGTGAAGTTAATGGATAGTCAGCTTATGCGAGGTATCTAGTTGTCATCCTTGTTAGATAAGTTTGGGGATTGGGACTGTTTCTGTGAATGTGTTATGGCAAAGCCTGTAAGTCAAGGAGGCCACCTTGAAGGTCGAAAGTGTCGTGGAAAGAAAATATTATCGCTTGATTGTATAACAATTAGTTTTGATTTGAAGGGTACCGTGTAGGTGTTATGATTTAAAAATGTGCAGTCCATGTTCAGGTATCATTATGATAATGTAGTGCTTGTAATGCTGAGATTAGTGTTATGGAAACATACATTTTGGTTCTTTGTCGAGTTATGGATGAGTTGTTAGGATGGTTTTGGTGGTTCTCTGGTGGGTGGGTAGGCCTAGTTACAAAGGTGATGCTGCCAAAAGTTCTGAAAAATTTAGGAGTTAGTCAAATTTAGGGACTTGAGGTAGGTTAGAAAAGAGATATGTTATGTTAGGTGTTTGGGGCGGGATCTACCTCTCATTCGAGGATGAATGATCCTAAGTAGGGGAGAATGTAAGGCTCCGGAAAACTTCACTATGTAATTTAAAGTTTTGTGGTCTCAAGGTAGGTAATACATTGTACTTCCAGAATTTTTTTGGATTGCACGATGCGTTGGGGAGTTGAAATTTTTCGTCGCAACTAGACCAGGATTTAGGCAGATAAGGCCATGCTAAAGTTAGGCCAGACCAGTAATTAGGCAGATAAGGACATGCTAAAGCCATGCCAGACCAGGCTTTAGGCAGATGAAGCCAGGCTAAAGACAGGCCAGATCACGCTTTAGGTAGATAAAGCCAGGCTAAAGCCAGGTCTGTGGCCTGGTCCGAAATGTTGGACTATCCATTTTCTATCTTTATAACCCGACCCCAGACCCATATAAAATCCATTTCTCATTATTTTAAGCTTATTTTCTAATAATTTAGAGTGAGAAAAGAGAGGGTTCTAGAGAGAAGGTCCCAATTCCATCAAATTGATCCTCCATCACCACTCAAAATCAAATTTTGGAACTAATCAAATAGGACACCAATTTCTTCACTCTAAGAGGTAAGTCTCTACCACACCACCTTTTAAAATTCCATGAATAGCTAAAAAGGGCCATTGGTAAGGTAGTCCATGGAGATAAGGAAAGGGATATTGCATGCATGAGGTTCTAGACTATGTGTGGGAAAATAAAAGAAATGATAGAAAGAAATGGGGGATGGGACCTTAGAATACTCCTAATTCTAGGTGTAATGCTCAAATAAGCTAAGGCTATGGATATCTTCCTAATTTGTGTTCAATTTTGTTATATCTTGAAATAGATTGAGGTTGCTGGGATTCCGGATTATTGTAGAGTTTACAAGAGCACATTAAGGTATGTTGGCTAAACTTCCTCCTTCAGAATGAAATTCCGTAATGTTTTCCAAAGGTTTAAGTATAATCGGCTCGAAATTCCTAATTTCTATATTCCGGGTCATCCCGTATGAACTTACAAACTTGATTATTTTGAATGAGCTTATTATCGAAAATTGGAGGTTTAAAGTATGGTTTGTTTATTAAAATGGAATGTCTTTGAGTCGTATTCTAAATGAGAACTAGTATACCAATTGGGTGAGGAAAAACTCGATATGCTTAATACTCCGAATTGCTCCTACGTGTGCTTAATGACTTGATTGAGTATGTTTCGTTGTTGATAATCTATAAAGGTGTTGAAAATGAATTGAATGAACTGGGAAATAGTAATTCAAGAATAATTGGTGTATTGCTTGTTTATGACTTTGATGTGTGTTCCTATTGCTGGTTGGTATGCCCTAATCTTTGAGAAGAAACCTTTTCTGTTTAAAGTTTTAATTGCTGATAAACTTTATATACATGATTTCTAAAATACTTTGCATGTTGGAAATGAGTGGTGATCCTTGAAACTGAAAGAAGGGAAAGTACCAATACGGAATATGGCCATCGTGCCATGAATAGAGAAACTTGAAAAAGGCCCAAAGAGCCGAGGAAATATTGCTATTGTGTGAAGTTGAAAATGCTAACAAAGATTTGTACATTGTGAACGATTTTTGAGATGGATACATTTATACATATGTGTTACCTTTGTGTTCAAACTAACTAAAAATGTTTTTGGGAGTATCATTAGCAAAATCGAGGAAGGGTGGGTCATAAGGCCCACACTTGAAACTACACGTGCTGGTGTAGGGGTGGATTGTGGATTATGGATTGTGATGGTTCCCCTTAATTGGGATAAAATTGGTACCTGTGAATTGGAAAATGAGAGAGACCAACCCACACAGAATATGTGGGAAGGCGGCTTAGCTGACCGGGTTGAGATCAGACTCCATGTTGCGCACATGGTGGTACTACTCCTGTAGCAACTTTCTTTCGCATCATATGTCAAACCACATTGTCCGTGGGGAGATGGCCTAGCCGATCAGGTGTGATCGGACGCCATGCTAACAAAGACGGTGGAATATCAGTGCTAATGATCTCCCAGCCAAATGTATAAATTTTTGCATATATATATATATATATATAAACTATTTTTGTACATCGAAAATTGTTATACTTCAATTGGCTATTTGAATATTGTTAGTTGTGACTTGTTGTTTCTATGTGTTGTATTTGCCTCTATGGATACTCTATTTTGAAAGAAGATTTTTGTTTGTACATACTAGTACTATTCGATGGTACTTACGTCCCTTTATCCGGGGGCGCTACATCCCTTTTATGGATGTAGGTGACTTTGTAGCTGGTAGCGCGGATCACAGGTAACAGCGACTTCTCCTTCTCCCCACAGCAGTTTTGGTGAGCCCCGCTTCCTCCCAGGGTCATGTGTAGTATTTGTTGTACTTCTTTTTGTGAAAGTCACTAAATTTTGAGGTATAGTCGGGGCCTTGTCACCGGAATTTTCATATTTCTCCTTAGTTGTATTTAGAGGCTCCATAGACAGGTTGTGGGTGGCGCCGGGTATCGTAATTAAACTAGAAATATTAGTGTTTGGCAAATATGTTTTTCATCATATCTATAAAAATTGTATTATTCTGGATATTATGGTTGGAACTGCTAATGAAAACAAAATGGAAGTTAATAAAATATTTATAAAGTATGATTGATAGAATTTATCTCCTTGTTATTCATAAATTAATTTTGGGTAGACTGAAACCTAGCAAGCTTGCTCAATCGGGTTTACTCGGTTAAACGCCGGTCGCGCTCCTTGGTTTTGGGGCGTGACATCCTTGTGATGAAATATCCCTCCAAAATTGCCTCAATCTGGGTCCCACATCTCAAAATAATAACAAAACGATCAAACCCTCTATTTAAAGGCTTCTACCCAGCCAGTTCCGCTTTTGCGAACACATACGCTGCTTCTGCAGCGTCGCTTATGTGAAACAAGCTCCGCTTATGTGGACTCCACTAGCCAGCTGACCCTTCGCACATGGGGATCTTCATCCACTTGTGCGCTACCGCAGGTGCGAAGCCAAACACATTTTTGTGCTCAAGATCGCTCTTCTGCCCAAGACCATCTCTTTTCTGGGGCCGCAGATGCGCCCCAATTTCCGCTTCTGGGATATTCGTTGCCCAGGTCTCACCTCGCCTCTGCGACCAATTGTCCGCAGATGCAGCCACACAAGAACCAACAGCCTTAGCCAAATGCAACATGCGACGAAATGGTCTGAACCTTGTCTGAAACTCACCCAAGTCCCTCAGGACCCCGTCCGAATATACCAACAAGCCCCATCGAAATGACGAATCACACCTCAATTCAAACTAGAATGAACTTTCAACTTTCAACTTCCAAAACTCGCGTCGAAACATATCAAATAAACCCAAAATAAACTCAAATGTTTCACACAAGTCCCAATAACGAAGCTATTAAAATTTTCGGAACCACAATCCGAACCCAATATCGTGAAAGTCAACTCCCGCTCAAGCTTATGAACTTTCCAAACCTTCAAATTTACAACTTTTGCCGTTTGCGCCGAATCCTTCTAAAAATATCCAAAATGCAAATACGGGCGTATGCCCAAGTCGAAAATCACCATCCGGACCTAACGGAACCATCAGAATTCTATTCTGGGGTCAAATTCATAAAAGTCGAACTTGGTAAACTCTTCCAACTTAATGCTTAACTCATAAATTCATTCTTCTAAATCAATTCTGAATAACCTGAAAACCAAAACTGATGATTCACATAAGTCATAATGCTTCATACGGAGGTACTCATGCACTCAAACTGCCGAGTGAAGTGCAAATTCTCAAAACGACTGGTCAGATTGTTATATGAAGCTTATACACAATTACTTCTATATGTTGGGCATGAGCTGAACCCTTCTGTGCATTTTAATCTCATTCGAGGTTTTCAACTCGCTATGCAAATCTAGTTGTACGTAGTGGTGGCAAATGGGCAGGTTGGGTTGGATTTGGGCGGGTTAAAAATGGGTTGAGCAAAAATGGGTTGGGTCTTAACCCGCCGATATTTCATGCGGGTAAAAACGGATAGGATGTCAAATGGGCGGGTTGAATATGGGTTAACCCATATTATTTATATTCAAAGAATATATTACATACATGAAATATATTAAAAGGTTATATATTTCACTATCATATTCCTTACCTTCACCAACCCACCCCATACCCTCTTTCCAAAAAGGTTTTTTTTGTCACACCCCACCCCGCAAAAGAAAAAAATTATTTTTACTTTTTTTTTGTAATTTAATTTTTTTTTCTGCACCCTCCCCCCCCCCCCGACCCCCCCCCACCACCCCCCGACCCCGCCATAGTNGTGTAGGGGTGGGGTGGGGTGGGGTGGGGTGGGGTGGAGGGGATGAGACATATGGTGGGTTAGATTGAAAAAGAGTTTTGAAAAATATTTTTCTTTCTCTTGATAATAAGTTCAATTAGAGAAAAATGAGTTCATAAGGAAAATGTTAACTTAAACAAATATGAAAAAGTTGGAAGATAAACCACTAGTCTAACCCATATTTTACCCACATTTTACCCATGAATACCCATATTTCTACGAGTTGAATATGGGTTGAAGCCCAAATTTTACCCAACTTAAATATTACTGACCCAACCCATTAAAATATGGGCTGATTGGGCGGGTTAGCAAAATATGGGCTCATTTTGCCAGCACTAGTTGTACGAGTGTTTCTGTACAGTCACCACTGATATAGCTACAAGAGATTGCAATTCGATCCCCGCCTACTTAACTGGACAACTAGTAAGGACAAGATATGAATTTGTGCATTGGAAGAGAGGATGATCAAAGACCATGGATCAAGGTAAATATTTTTCACTTGTGTACAGAAAATATAAATACAAATTATCTACACATTTTAAGCATATGAAGACTGGGTCCCTCACATTCTTATTTCACTCCGTTCACCAACATGATTGAATTCCGAGAAGATCTTTATAGAATGACTTTGCCAGACAAAGTCGAATACATCTTTGAAGAAGCTGAAACAAAAGCCGAGCATCCGACATATGCTCTATCTCCATATGGAAATAAGCAGGTAATGAGAATAGATGACAAGAAAGATATTCTGAAATAACTAAAAAAATTAGGAAAAGATATTGATAAGGTAACAACTTATGATATTCCTAGATGGTTTCCTTTAATTTATGTTATGCAAATGATTTCTTTAACTCTTTCTATTTTAATAAGTAGGTCGGTTCGGACCTTAGATTGTTCAAGAAAGAGGTATAACTAATTCTTGATTTTTGTTGTAAGCCTTTAATTGTCAGATACATTATAACCATTTTTTGTTCTTTAGGTTTTTTCAAGAACTAGGTAGCATTCGACTTCTACTCATGATTCTATAAGGTCTGTATTACATGCAACAAAAAGTCAACATGATACTAACATTGATGCTAAGGTTTCATTAAAAATATTTTCATTATGGACAATAATTTTTACCATGTTTATATTTATATTAGCATTCATAGAGTATGCAGCCTAACAAATTATGCTTGCAGTTTACTACCACTTCTACGAAAAATGATGAGCATTACAAAGAAAAGAACAAACAACTATACCATGGCAGTAGTGCTAAACCAGTGTTGGCTAGCAATAGTAAAACACGTATTTTAACGATTTTAACACAGTTTCATGACAAATAATCTACATTACATTTACATCATATCTACATATAGCCTAAATTACCAACAAATAATCTACATTATATTTTCAATTGTTGTCTTAGATACCGGACACATGTATGACATTCAAAATGAAGAGAATGTTCCTATATAATGCCCTGTAGGTGTTGACTTATCTTCCTAATTTCAAGGGGAATTGGAGGAAGAAACTGCATGTATGATTTAGTAAATATTATCTACATATTTCACAATACATATTATATCTCAACTATAGGACAATATTTCAACAAATTATTTATAATGTATCTACAGTGTTGTTTATGTTTACTACAAATGATCTACAATTTTATCAAGTTGTATACATTTATAGTAATGTAGAAGGAAACTATGCATGTAGACTCTCCAAAACAGGATGCAAAAGTTGTCATACAAGGAGAGCATTTAAATGATGAGAGGGAGACTATGCATTTACAATATACAATTCACGAAGCAAATGCTATACAACAAGGAGACCATTGCAATGAAGATTTCAATTGTATTATATATTACGATATGATTGTAGGAAAAAACGACAGCTTTCATATAAGTTTCAGTTTTCCAAAGAAATGATGCAACCAACATACAATGTCGTTCTTTTGTTTTTAATTTTGTAGGTGAACCAGTCGACTACATCAATGTAGGGGATTCAGACAATTACTCCAGGTCTAGAAAAAGGGCAATAACACTTGATGATTTTGAGCTACCAGAGAATTTCTCACAGATTGCTATGTTCGACGAGGTTAATGAAGATGAAACAACCCACATGCATCAAGGAAGAACAAGGGTTCCTGGAAAGCATGCCAAATACCCCTTCTCCCTTATTTCAGTTATGGGATAAGAACTTCTATTGGACCTCCTCCAATTTTCAACATCAAGCATCCATTTACTGGGGGTTTTGGCAAAAATGTTGATCCTGACTTGTTGGAAGAATTTAATAAGTTTTTATATTTAGGTACCGACACGGTTTCAAAGAGGATTTACTATACACTTTTTTCCATATTATCAAGTGCATACAATTTATGGATTTCCATTGAAACTACATAGTAATTGTACTTGTTATGTATTTAATTAGGAAGAAGGAACCTTATACTTTAAAAGATAACCAGCTCAACTCGTGGTTTGATCTTGGAGTGGAGAAAGTTGATAAAAAGGACAGATTTTATACTTTAGCACATTCCAGGAAAATCCTCAACAACACGGTACGCACATACCTGACAGAATTTAATGATTAGTTGTAGTATTTTATTATTTTAGATATCTGTAAATTTTTTTAAATTGTAGTTAAATTGTATTTAGCATTGAGAAATAATGAAATCTATTTTTTAGCACATTGATGTTATTTTAAACTATTTAAGGAAGAGAGAAAAGTATGATCCTGAAAAGAAAACACGGTTTACAACCACTGGTTGTAACTTCAAGACAAGAATTGAATTTTTTTATGAGAGGTACATTAATTCTCCTACCGATAGGAAGCTTGTTATTGTCAAACCCCAGGACGTCGTATCACAATACAATTCAGTACTGATTACCTTCAAATGTTGCATGGGACAAAGTTGATTTTGTGATTATGCCGAAAACCATTGTTGAGAAATTTCATTGGTTGTTGACTGTGTATGGCATTCATTACTGATAGGGTTCTATATGTTTATGATTCTATGGTCTCTTCAGCAATTCACAAACTTGTTAAATTTGTTGTCAAGATCCAAAATCCATAAAGGCCGTGATGGCACCGGACCCCACAGTCAGACAAGCCAACACTTAATAATTAATGAAATCTTTATTATAATATTTTGAAATCATTCCTTTTTATTTTTCTTAAATAATAATTATCGAACTTCTAGTAAGTAAACAATAACATCTTTAGCAAACTTAAATAGTAATAAATCCCGTAATATATTCCAGAACCCAGTGTCACAAGTGCATGAGCAAATTTCTAAAAATTACACAGATACTACAATGCTTGTCCTAATTACAATTGGACAAGGAATATAAAAATAAGTACAATACATCTGAGGAAGACTCTGTTGGCTGCGGATCGTCCCCGGATGGTGCAACTCGTCTAAGTCTCCAAGTCAGCCACATCGCTGCGTCAAGCAAGGCCACCAGCTATGAATGTACCTGTGCAATAAAATTGCACAACAAGTGTAGCATTAGTACAAAAATAACGTGGACTCAATAAGTATCCCACCTAACCTCGAAGAGGTAGTGACGAGAGGTCAACTTTGACACTTGCTAGAGGTCAATTAATATCAGTTATAGTAACGAAAAAAACAGATATGAACAGAGTAAATGTATGTAACAAACGAGAATAAATCATACGGTACGATCCCCTCCTTACAATTTACTCAGCTCTCAATTAGCAATTTCATTCCATAAATAAAACGTATACATAGATGCGATTTCACCCAAATAGGTTGTTATACTTCAACTAAGGGGAGAACCCTCAGATACAATGTCTTCTAGCCAAACATTACGCACGATTCAATGAAGATAGTAAGTACATAGGAAGCGCTGAGGCGTATGGTCCGATTAAAAATAAAAGTAAACTGTGCACTGCCGAAGAATCGAACGGCGCGAACCATAGATGCATATATTAACCTGCCGAGGCGAATGACCCGCTCCCATGAGAGTGTGGTACATGATTCCTGTCGAGGCGAACAACCCGATCCCATAAGAGTGTGGTACATGATTCCTGCCGAGGCGAACGACCCGATCACATAAGAGTATGGTAGGAGTATTTACCCTGCTCGCGAATCATACATGCGATGCGGTTACACATAAATTTCTCGAGTTATTGAAGTATTCTTCCTTTTCTTTTCCAAAACATGAACTTTCTGAACTTTCAAGATCCCCATTTTATGACAAATTTCTTATTATTTTTAAAATTATTTAATAAGTATACTCAATCTCGCTTCTTCTCAAAGCAAACAATAAACACAAATCAGATATAATAACAATAAAACATGATGTAGACCTAAAGCTACCCGTACACAGGCATAACTAGTAGCTACGCACGGACTCCCGTCACTTCGTGCGTATGTAGCCCCCACAAATATCAGCACATATTTAATTATTTCACCTATGGGGACAATTCCCCCTCACAAGGTTAGAAAGGAGACTTACCTTGCTCCGAAGATTCATAACCAGCCTCCAAGCCGTTCCGACGACTCCAATTGATGCACAACGTCCCAGAGCTAACCAAATTACAGGCAAACCAATGAAAATTCACTCTAAGACTTGAACAATTCAAATTATATAAATTCCCAACTCCGCTCGAAAAATTGACAAAATTGCCCTAGGGCCCACATGCCTGGATTCCTAAATTTTTCGAAGATAAAGATTACCCATGACTTTACTAACTCAAATATATGATTTTCTCTAATTTTCATGCCCAATGCGTGGGCAAAATCCAAAAATGAAAATTCTAGGTTTTCTTCCAAATCCCAAAAATTTCCACACTTAAATCCGTACCTAGACCATGTATTTAACTTGAAATGAGTAGAAACAACTTAACTTGACATAGATGACGGAAATCCCTACTTGAAGCTCTCCACAAATCGCTCATCCAAGAGAAAAATTAGAAGAAATGGCGAAATTCCTGTTTTAAAACACTCATTGCCCAGCACTACCCTTCTTCGTGAACGCGGCAATACCCTCGTGTTTGCGAAGCACAATCTGCTTCAGTCCCAATTTTCTTCTTCGCGTTTGCGACCCCAGGCTCGCGTTCACGAAGGTCATCTTCCCAGACCCATCGCTTTCGCGTTTCAGGCCTCGCGTTCGCGTAGGCTATCGATCCAAGGCCAAGCTCCCCTCTTTTCTTCTACGCGTTCGCGACTCTTCATCCGCGTTCGCGTCCTGCCCGCCATGTTCGTGGAGGCCAATATCAGCAGCCCCCAACCTTCCTCTTTGCGGACGCAGGACTCCCTTCGCGTTCGCAAAGAAGGAAACTAGATACAACAACTAGCAACAACCTTTTTTCACCCAAATTCGATTCGGAACCAACCCGAAACACTCCCGAGGCCCCCGGGACCCCGTTCAATCACATGATTCAGTCTAATAACATCCCACGGACCTGGTCGAGGATTAAAATCTCATCAAACAATGTCGGAACCACGAATCGCACTCCCATTCAAGCCTTATGAACTGCGAAATTTCCAACTTCTACATTCGATGCCGAAACCCGTCAGTTCACCCCAAATGTTGCATGCAAGTCACATTCGACATTACAGACCTGTTCCAACTTTCGGAATCGCATTCCGACCCCGATATCAAAATTTCCACTTCCGGTCGGATATCTCAAAATGCTTCAAATTCTATCTTTAGCCAAATGACTTCAAAATGACCTACGGACATCCGAATTCACTTCTGGTCGCGCGCCCAACTCCAGAATTTCCATACAGAGCTATTCCCAAACTCAGAATCCCAAACAGATGTCGCTCCCCCTTTTTCTATCGCACGAGTTAGGTATTGAGAGATCGAGTTAAGACATTATGGACAACTCCTTTAAAGGAAAAGGAAGAATCGCCACCTAACGATTTAACGGTGCGTTATGGCACCTAGAGTTGATAACTCATAGACTAGTTTGCATTACCAGAGAACGGGTAAGGGCTTGATATTATCCCAAGGGGAAGGTGTTAGGCACCCCTCAGGATCCACAACTGTGGGTCCCAGTCAATAAGTTTTATGAATTTGGATGACAAGCAAGTTACAAATAAGGATCACGTATGAGGGGATTTAAGACAAGTATTAAAATCTTTAAAGGCTTTGAATAACATAAACATTTGAAAAGAAGTATCCTAGGTTTAAAGTAATACGGATCACTTCAATGCAATACCCGGTATGTCACACCTCGAGGAGGAGGCTATACGTGGTATTAGCGCACCGATCATCATATCCGTATTTTACCCTTCCCACCCCGTAAAGGTTATTTAAATGCGTGTGTTGGTCACGAATGCTTATTGCGTGCCATTACCTGTCCCATCCTATAAGTCCTGGAGGGTGATTAGGACCACTAATCCTACAATGTGAGTGCTAGGCTATACATCCTAGGTTAAAAGGATAAAATACTAGGCGACATTGCAAAACAAGTAGAACACATGTAGTGGGATCACATAGGGCAAGTAATAGGCTCATAGGTCCCTCCGCAATTAAGCACGTAAGTGGCACGTCTCAAACACAATTAAAGTCTCAAAGGAAGGTTTGAAAACAACATTATTGAGTTGAAAATCAGTAGGTTTCAATAGTTTAGTAAAAGGATATGTTTTTTAAAAACTTAGTAGTGAAAAGCAAAGGGTTCAGTTAAGACTGAGCAATTCAAAAGGATGATTGATTTTCAGAAATGCAATAGTTTAGAGACAGCAGTAAGAATTAAGAGTGCGTAGCAGTTTAAAGCTTTCAAACAAAAGAGAAGAATAACTTTTAGAAAAATCAGTAAATTGAGCAGGAGTGTGTTTATTTGAAATTCAATAATCCAAAAGTGAGTACAAAAATCCAGTAGTTCATAGGACTTTATCACATCATTTTTAGAAAATGGTTTAGCAAGTATTCAGAAATAGAACAACTTTATATAATGAAGTAACTCTGGAAAAAAACTTAACATTTTGAAAATAGGATAGGAATCAGAAATCTTGAAGTCAGTAATGAGAAGTAAGAAAGCGCACAATTTCAAAGTTGTTTTAAAAGCAGCGTAGGAGTTTAGTAAAAATAGAGTGGATTCCAAGAAAGCAGAATCAGAGTTTGAGAAATTCCAAAAGAGGTAGATTAACCCAACATAGTTGATCTGATTTTAATTACGCATTAGGCCTAAAGTTGCCTAGGCGTCGTATATTGCCTAAAGGTGAACATGCTTACTTTGACTCTATTTTAAAAGACATAAGTGATGATACATTTGCAGAAACGTTTTGACCATATTTTAGGGAGGTTATTATATTAGAGACAAGTTAACTAAGCGTTCAAGTTCTGACAAATAAAAATCCTACAGACAGGATATCTAATGCACATAGGAATACCTAGAAGACATGATTTCTAGATGCTATAATCATGAAAATGCAGTAAGACCTTATAACAGTTTTTGTTACTTGATATAATTATTAACTGTGATCATGGCTTGCCAAATGAGTGAAGTAGACATGCTGAAAGATAAAAGAACCTAAGCAGAATTTCTAATGCATGAGATGCATGTCCTACACAGGTTATCTATTGCACATGTAAGTAAGAAAACCCTATAAGCATGTTTTCTACCCCTTACTAGGCTACGCATGCATGGTCCCCTTCCATATTCACTATCCAGCCCCAATTATTTGTTTACAAATTATTACAAAACAAGAATAAATGAATTACAATAATTGCAAAAGAAAAAATAAGAAGCTATTCTATAGAGAGCCTTCAAATAGGCCTAACCTTCCAGCCTCACCCCTGTTGAACCTCATAGCCTTACACGACCTGGTGCGGCAAAACTCCCAAAGGTCCTTATAAGAGCCCTGGCCAATACCAGCACCCAATAGTTTATCAAAGTTGAGATTGGTGCAGTGTAGAGTACCCTTACCTCAGTGTCTCAAGGTTCAGAGGGAACCCATGGTCCCTAAGCGATGCACACACTGAGGGGGGTGGAACCTAAAGGTCTAGGAATTGTGAAAGTGCTTTTTGAAAAGGAGTTTTAAGTTTGAAAAGAAGTTTTGAAGTCACATAGTTTCAGGAAAACACATAAGGACTAATGTTAAAACAGCAGAGAGTCCTAACTCAGTAGGATACCAAGGAACAATCACAAACAGGGAAAGGGGTTCAGGGGACAAATAAGGGTGATAATATGTAATACGTTTAGGTACATATTCAACCCATATCGATACCAAATAGTACACAGCTGCTACACAATCATATAGGAGATAATGAGCAGATAGGAGGAATGGGGAACAGCGACAGTATAGGACATGATAAGCTACAGAAAATAACACAGGATTAAATTAAACTAGAAGAAAGAGAGAGATCATATAAGGGATTAGATATGCTAGTGATAGGATAAACAGTAGAACCACAAATAGAAGCACAAAAGAAAGAGCATGAACCTTAAGCAAAAAATTGAAGCATATTGTTTGGAGTGCAATAATATTAACTAGGACATACCAGTGATGCAAGTAAAGAGCAGCAAATAACACAGTATTAGCCTTGGCTTAGCAACCGGCTAATAGTAAGCAGCAAAGAGTAACGATACAGACAAGAGAGAGAGCCAAGAGAAACAGAACACAAGAGAGTATTATAGAGAATTGAGCAAATGTTCGACTGCCCAATGTTAGTCTGTCTTTCAGTATGTGAAACTTAATGTGTCAGTCAGTGTCTTTGCAAAGAGAGAAGACAAGTCTTTATATAGTTTTGAAAATCGAATAGCACATAGAAAATTATGGTAGTAGCAATCAATCAATATCAATTAACGATAACAGGACCCCTTTAATCAAGAGATTCTAATTCAAACGATACTGTCAAGATGAAATAAGGCAAGGAATCAGTCCAATAGGACTGATTCTCCCAAAAATAGAACAAGGAAGTCATATAGTGCACAAATAGAGCTAGATACATAGTGAGTTAATTAAGGCATGCTGTAGTAATATCACATTAAGGAATAAAAATAGGGTAATCAGCTTAGCAATCAACTAAGAAGACTGGAAATCACAGGGAATCCGGAGAAAATAAAAGAAAGCATCACATAAACATGGAAAGGATTCAGAAAATAAGTACAGTATTACAAAAGGAAAATACACAATTGTGTATTTAAGGAAAATATCACATAGATATAACATGAATTCGAAATTGGTACAACATTATAAAAGGAAAATTCACAATTCTGTTATTTAAGGAAAATATCACGAGAAATCAGTATAAAATAAGCAAGTAAAATAATCAGTGAGGTAAATGGTTGAACTCAATACGTATTTAAACAACAATACTGATCAATATAAGAGATGTTCATAGAACATCAGGAGGATTAGAAATTATAGCACTGAATCGAACAAGAACAAACGAGCACACACATAACAAAGATCGATAGAGTATTAGGGTTTCATCAATAGCAGTTCGAATAACAATAAATCACGAAATAATTACTTAAACATGATACAGATAACTAAAACCAAGAAGAAATCATTTTAAAGACAGGGTTAAGAACCCTAGTGTTGAAATCACTAAAAGAAAAGGTTTTTCCGGAGAAAACCATGGGAAAATATCATAATAATGTAAGAATGTAAGCAGACATTAAGAAAAATAAAAAATGCAGATGGTTAGGGTTTCGTGAAACCCGTAAATGAGGGCAAATCCTAAGAGATGGCATAGATTAGGCCGAAAAACATGTAAACTTACTCAAATAGCCGGGGTTTGGCCGGAAAGTGGCAAGAGGCTCAATGGAGGCAAGCGGACTGCTTCAGGCCCGTCTTGAAGGACCCAGGTTGGTGTTGAGTGAGTGAGAGGTGAATAGATGACCAAGAGGTAGTGAGGAGCCATGGATGCCGGTGAGAGAACCGGCCGGGGAGGGGGACATACCCATCAGAGGGGAAACTTCTAGAGAGTAACTAAGAGAGATAGAGAGATGAGAGAAGAAAGATCGTGAAGGAAAATGAACCGGTGGGGAGGGGTTAGGTTAGGATATTTATGGTTAGAATCTATCTGGGCCGTTGATCAAATTTGATCAACGACTCAGATTAGGTTAGGGGTTGGGCCGGGTAGGATTTAGTTGGGCTGGGTAGTTTAATTTGAAATCTGGGTTGGGTAATTGGGTTTAGGATTTAGGTTCAATTGTGGCTAGTTTTTAAATAAGGTAGACTAGTTGTTAAATACCCAATAGAAAATAGGTAATTAATTAATTAAAATACCTAATAAATTAAAAAGATGAAATTGAGTTAAAAATAAGTAAAATTACAATATTTAAACAATATAAAAAATTTAAGAAACATGAATTTCGAGTTTTAAAGGTATACAATGACTAATTAGGCCATAATTGCAAAAGTGATTGTAAATGAAATTAAATAGTACTCAATTGGCCAATTTACGAAATAATTGAAATTTAATAAGAAAAAAGTGATTATAAATGACATATCAAATTGGAAAAATATTTTGAGACTTATTTAGAGCGTAATTTATGAATAACAAAAATATGAAAATAATAAATAAATAGGGAATAATTCAAATAAAATGTGTAAAAATTAGAAACAATATTCATTATTACAAAGAGTGATTTTGAAAGCTTATATGCAAGTTTAAAATAATTTTGAGGAAAAATTGGGTATCAACAACTGCCCTTCTTTACCCGGGAAGGATGAAAGAGTTGTCGGGTAAAGATATGATGGCCAATTTTGACCTGAGATGAAGCTGCGGGATACAATTCGGCCGCACCCTAGTTTATGAGCTGCCTACATATCCCTAGTTTTACAGGAATCAGGCCGCCTGTAGTTCCGGAATCATTGGCGAAATATACCGATGATGTTTTACAAGAACGGACAGAAGGTGCATGGTGGGGTAAGAATACAAAGATATTTCGGGGTTGTGACGAAGAACTGGAGCGGTCCGCTTCTGCCTGGTTGGCTGTTCCGGCCGAGTTACCAGCAAATAAAGATCGAACGCATATTGCATAATATAAACATGATGCAAGTTCCCGTTGGACTATGAATGCTGTCTTCAGACAATTAGGATGATGTCCTTAGACCATGATGTCCTGGTCCATGAGTCGCTTGGTGCGGGATTCGCAGGCTATGAAATGATGTTCTTGGGTCATGAGGATGGTGCCTTCGAACCATGATGCCTTTGAATAATGATATGCAAGTTGGATATAAGAGATCCGCAGGCTATGAAGTGATGTTCTCGGGCCATGAGGATGGTGTCTCCGAACGATGATGCCTTAGGACAAGTTGGCGATATTTCAGCCCATGAAGAATGCAATAGTATGATGCTGACAAGACAGAGCTTAGTCTTGCGATTTGCGAAAAGAACAAGGGAAAATCTTAGCCCGAATGAAAGCGTAAATAAATATCGTAACGAAAGGCGATTGCTTTGAAAAGGTAGATAAGAGCTTTGCGTAATGAAGTAGAATGCGGAGAGAGGTAGCGCGGACCCTCGGAAGGCAGAATGATAGCCTTATGCAATGCAGGAAATAAATGCAAGAAAGGTAGCGTAGAACCTCGAAAGGCCGAATGGTAGCCTTGTGCAATGCAAGATAATGTAAGGAGACAGTGCTTAGTCTCGGAAGGCAGAATAGTAGCCTTATGCAATGCGAGAAAATACAGGGAGACAGTGCTTAGTCTCGGAAGGCAGAATGGTAGCCTTATGCAGTGCAAATGCAGATGGAGGTAGAGCTTAACCTCATGCAAGATGGAGACAGAGCTTAGTCTAGGAAGGCAGAAAGTTAGCCTTATGCAAATGCAAAAAAATGCAGAGAGACAAATGCTTAGTCTCGGAAGGCAGAAAGTAGCCTAATGCAATGTGAGAAAAATGCAGAGAGACAATGCTTAGTCTCGGAAGGCAGAAAGTAGCCTTATGCAATGTGAGAAAAACGCAGAGAGACAATGCTTAGTCTCGGAAGGCAGAAGATTAGCCTTATGCAGATGCAAGAAATAAAATGCAGGGAGACAACACTTAGTCTCGGAAGGCAGAAAGGTAGCCTTATGCAATGATGCGAGTGTGGGAAGATAAAATGACAGTAAGAGTTCTTAGCTGATGATAAATTATGGCGATATGATTAATGTGAATACAGAGCCGCTTGTGGCGATAGTAAATGTTGGCAATGCGGGACGGGTTCACAAATGTTTTGAGATGTCTTGCAAAGATAAAAAGATATTTTGGGCTTTCGCCATCTTTATGCATGCGTTCAAAGAAAAATCGTGAGTTTTGTAAAGGGGAAGGTTAGTTCGTATCCCCTGCTTGCTTGATTCGGCCTGCTTGCTTGATGACGATGACTTTGTTTGTACCGCCGGGGTAGCGTTGCTAAAACAAACTGCTTTTTGAGAAAAAATAAATATGCATGATTTTGTAAAATATGATATGATATATAGAAATCATAGTTTCCTTTGGATGAACCGACGACCGTGACGCGGTTCAAGACATTGCAACCTCCATTGTGGCGGAGATTTGAGATCTCCTTCTCAACCCTTGCCCCAGTTTGATGGGTGAAAACTTCTAGTTGTTACTGGTGCGGTGCTTGGCTGAACTTGCTTCGAAATTTTGAGGTCCCTCCTCAAAATTCTGCCCCAGTTTCCATTTGTGGGGAAAATGAAATTTTATTAGAATATGACCGAACCCACAGGGCTGCCTACGTATCCCCTCTTAAATGGGAATCAGGTCAGGCGTAGTTCATTTTACAACATTGATAGAAGCATAACAATTACACATAGTAGCTCTTGACTGCATCTGAATTGATTGGTTTAGGCCAAATTTCTCAATCCATTTTCGCCAGTATGAGTGCTCCTCCTGTTAGCACTCGGTGAAACATGTACGGGCCTTGCCAATTAGGAGAGAATTTCCCTTTTGCTTCGTCTTAATGAGGAAAGATTTTCTTTAACACCAGCTGCCCCGGTGTGAATCGTCTTGGCTTGACTTTCTTGTTGAAGGCTCTGGTCATTCTGTTCTGATATAGTTGACCATGACAAACTGCATTCATTCTCTTTCCGTCTATGAGGGATAGTTGCTCATAACGGCTCCTTACCCATTCCGCGTTGCTGAGCTCAGCTTCTTGTATAATTCTCAGAGATGGAATCTCAACTTTGACAGGAATAACAACCTCTGTGTCGTAAACCAGCAGGTAGGGGGTTGCCCCGGTTGATGTGCGGGCGGTGGTGTGATATCCCAATAAGTCGAATGATAACTTATCATGCCATTGCTTGTGCCTTTCTAGCATCTTCCTTAATATCTTCTTGATGTTTTTGTTAGCAGCTTCTACAGCTCCATTCATCTAAGGTCTGTAAGTTGTGGAGTTCTTGTGTTTGATCTTGAGTGTTTCACACATGGCTTTCATCAAGTCACTATTGAGATTAGAACCATTGTCGGTGATGATTGATTCTGGAACCCGAACCGACAAACAACGCGGTCGCGGACAAAGTCGGCCACGACTTTCTTGGTGACTACTTTGTAGGAGGCTGCTTTGACCAATTTAGTAAGGTAATCAATGGCGACCAGAATAAACATGTGTCCGTTGGAGGCAGCATGCTCGATTGGTCCAATAATATCCATGCCCCAAGCGGCAAACGGCCAGGGTGAGCTTGTTGCATTAAGCTCGTTGGGAGGTACCTTCATCATATCCCCATGTATTTGACACCGATGACATCTTCGGACGTACTGGATGTAGTCTGTTTCCATGGTCATCCAGAAATAACCAGCCCGGAGAATCTTTTTTTGCTAGAACAAACCCGTTCATATGAGGACCGCATGTACCAACATGTATTTCCTCCAACAACTTCGTTGCTTCCTTTGCTTTGACACATCTTAGCAAACCTAGGTCGGGAGTCCTCCTATACAGGATTCCTCCGCTGTGAAAGAAATTGTTTGATAACCTTCGAAGAGTGCGCTTCTGAGTGGCGCTTGCAAGTTCTGGGTTGAAGGAGTTGAAGGAGCAGCTTGAGGAGTTGTTGGCTAAGGGGTTTATCAGGTCGAGCGTATCGCCTTGGGGGTGCTCCAGTGCTATTTGTGAAGAAGAAGGATGGGTCGATGCGGATGTGTATTGACTACCGCCAGTTGGACAAGGTCATCATTAAGAAGAAATATCCGTTGCCATGTATTGATGATTTGTTTTACCAGTTGTAGGGTGCTCAGGTGTGTTTTTGTAAGATCGACTTGAGATCGGGGTACCACCAGTTGTTCCGAAGACTGCCTTTCGTACGAGATATGGCCATTATGAGTTCCTGGTGATGTCCTTTGGCTTGACTAATGCCCCAGCAGCATTTATGGACTTGATGAACAAGGTGTTCATGACGTATATTGATTCTTTTGTCATTGTATTTATTGATGACATTCTGATTTACTCACGTAGACTGAGAGAGCACGCGTAGCATTTGAGAGTTGTGCTCCAGAATTTGCGAGAACAGAAGTTGTATGCTAAGTTCTCCAAGTGTGAGTTCTGGTTGGATTCCGCGGCATTCTTAGGACATGTGGTATCCGGAGAGGGTATCAAGGTTGATCCTAAGAAGATTAAGGCAGTCCAGAGTTGGCCACGTCCTACTTCAGCTACACAGATCAGGAGTTTCTTGGGTCTAGCAGGCTATTGTCGACGATTTGTGGAGGGCTTTTCATCCATTGCAGCCCCATTGACTAGATTGACTCAGAAGAATGCCCCATTCCGATGGTCCGACGAGTGTAAGGCAAGCTTTCAGAAGCTCAAGACAGCATTGACCTCAGCACCAGTTCTGGATTGCCTTCCGGTTTTGGGATGTATACAATATATTATGATGCTTCACGAGTTTGTTTGGGATGTGTGTTGATGTAGGAAGGAAGAGTTATTGCTTATGCTTCGCGCCAACTGAAGTTTCATGAGAAGAATTACCCTGTGCACGATCTGGTGTTGGCGGCGATTGTTCATGCTCATAAGATTTGGAGGCACTACTTGTATAGGGTGTCTTGTTAGGTTTATACAAACCACCGGAGCTTGCAACACTTGTTCAAGCAGAGGGATCTTAATTTGTGGCAGCGCAGGTGGCTTGAGTTGTTGAAATATTATCAAATTATCATTCTTTATCATCCGGGCAAGGCAAATGTGGTAGCAGACGCCTTGAGCAGAAAGGCGAAGAGTATGGGTAGTTTGGCTTATATTGCAGTGGAGGAGAGATCTCTAGACTTGGACATTCAGTCCTTGGCTAATCGCATGGTGAGATTGGACCTTTCGAAGCCACGCCGAGTGCTTGCACATGTGGTTGCTCAGTCTTCGTTATTGGTAGAGATTAAGGCCTGACAGTTTGATGATCCGTGCTTCGCAAAGCTACGGGAGACAGTGGTTCATGGTGGTTCCAAGGAGGTTACTATGGGAGAGGATGGTGTTCTGAGACTTCATGGCCGTTTGTGTGTTCCTAGTGTTGAGGGCCTGAGGGAGAGAATTCTAGAGGAGGCACACAGTTCACGGTATTCTGTTCATCCGGGTGCTACGAAGATGTATCGTGACTTGAAGCAGCATTTATGTACTCATGCTACGCTTTTGTACTTAATTGTACAAGTTCTGAGGCAAGTGCATCTGGGTATTCGTCCGGAGTTCGTCCCTGACCTATAGTTGGTGTGGACTTCTCGGTGAGTTGCTTTCCTTGACATTTTCCTCTGTAGCAGCACCTTGGAGTTCCTCTCTTCCTTTTTCTATGTCTGTTTATATTTTCATCAGACAGTAGGGCAGATTTGTATTTTATTTTGGATACTCATTTCTCTTAGATGCCCGTAGACTCGTGACGCCAGTTCCTGGAACACCCATCTAGTGGACATTATATTCTTTTGGGTTGTAATATTGATGGTGACTAATATGGGCATTTTTATCTTTACGGTTTTTTAAGTCACTTGTTTAATTCGTGTTTTAAGTTCTAAAATTTTACAAGTATTGGAAATTGTTTGATAAGTTAAAAAGGGATCACTAGCAAATTTAGGTCGTCTTGCCTGACATCAGAGTTGGGCGCCATCGCGACCTTAACTAGGATTTGGGTCGTGACAATACTAAGCGGTCGTTTGGACAGGAAACAAGTTATCCCGAGATTATAATAACAACGATTAAACAGTGATTTGATCATTTAGCAGATATAATTTTGTTAAGAGATGTTTGGTACATTAAAAAATGAAATATATGGGGTATAATATAAAATATATGTTATGGTGTTTACGAAAATTTGATAATGTTACGACCCATTTCTCACTCCGTAAGACGTCGTGATGGAACCTAGTCGTAACATTTTCGAAATAACAGAAATAAAGCAGTAATTAACAACTAAACTTCAATAGATATTATATACTGATAAAATATTGTTCGGGATGTACAAGTAAGTCAGCTCACGAATATAAACAAAATTCCCAAAACCCGGTAGTCACGAGTTACAAGCTCTAAGAAATTTGTCTAAGTGTCTTCTATACATTTGTGTCTAAAAGAGATAAAGTGAGGAAAACAACATAAGGGATAAAGGGGGACTCCGAGGATCTGCGGATGCGGGAAGATGTACCTTGAAGTCTCTAGTAAGCTGCAGCGACTGCACTAACGATGAGGCGGGTAATATGTACATGGATCTACACACAAAAAACATGTACAGGAAAAGGCGTGAGTACACCACAATAGTACCCAGTAAGTGCCAAGCCTAACCTCGGTCGAGTAGTGACGAGGTCAGGTCATGTCCCTACTAGAATATATATATATATATATATATATATATATATATAATATATATAATATAATATAAGGCAAATCAAAAATGAAATATCGCAGTAATAAGACTGAAATGTAACAAGGAGGAAATCATGGAAAAACAATAGCTCAGTACTCAACAATACAACAGGGGATCTTCCGAGATACAGTCTCGTAGTCCCAAATGTAAATGTGCAGGAGGGGATCTCCTGGAATACCGTTCCGCAGTCCCAAAGTAAATATACAAGACATTGCGATCTCCCGGAATACCGTTCCGTAGTCCCAAAGTAAATATGTTGTACATGAGGATCTCCTGGAATACCATTCCGTAGACCCAAAGTAAATATGCAATATAGGGGGATCTCCCGGAATACCGTTCTGTAGTCCCAAAGTAAATACGCAGCCAAACAATAGAATTCAATAGTTACGGCATGAAATCTTACAATTTAACCTAAGTACAAGTTAAGGAAAAATATGTAAAACCACTAAACATGTTGCACGTAGTTCAGGTAAACAGTTAAGGAGAGTAGGCATGCTTTCTTAGTCTAACAGGATACTACACATGCTAATAAGTAAGAGGAATGACAAGTTATTATTTAATGAAAAATCGGGTTCTACAGTAATTATCCCGTGTACGTACTCTTCACCTCACGTACACGACGCTCATATATCAAAACAATACCTATCTAAGGGGAGTTCCCCCACACAAGGTTAGGCAAGCCACTTACCTCGAACCAATCTCAAATCAATCCGAAATAATGCTATCACAATCCAAATTCCCAACTTTAGGGATTGTGATGACGTCTAACACCACACTTACTAGGCAAGTCAATGTTACAGTTCGATTATCTAATTTCCTTTGATTATTTACTTAAACACAAATAAATAAATTTAAAGTAAACTTAATGTAATGATTTCCAATGAATAACTCCAATAATAAAATAATAAACAAATAAATAAACCGAGCCACAAACTAACTATATATATAACTCTAAGACTACCCAGCGTCGGGTGTCACAATTCACGAACTTCTAAGAATACTACAAATAATGGGCTGAATGAAATAATGTAATTGTCTCGAATATAATAAAACAGTCTCTATAAACTAAGAGAAGACTCCAGGGATCTGCGAACGCCAACAGATATACCTCGTATCTCCGAATGATGAATGACCGCTACTAAAATCTCTAACGTTGGCCGGTACCTAAATCTGCACAAAAGATTGCAGAGTGTAGTATCAGTATAACCGGCTCCATGTACTGAGTAAGTGCCGAGCCTAACCTTGACGAAGTAGTGACGAGGTTAAGGCGGGGCAATCATATCTTAACCCTTGACTATATATATATATATATAATAAAGCAATAAAACATTTCTACACAAATAAGAAAATATAAATTGAAACAATAAATAAAATGACTCAGTCGCCTATTCCAGGACTCAACTGTCACCAAAAGCTCACATAAATTTCCAGAAGAATTTCAAAGGTTATGACTTTCAAAATAGCCGTAAGTACGGAATAAGAAAGATAATAGAGTTGTTGGCCCAAGAAAGGAAATAGTTTTAAAGATTGACAAAGGAACTCCGAGATGAACCAGGTCCATAACAGGTGACATAGACCAACAGAGTCAAAGGCACATGAGATTCACATGCAGGAGATAAATGTATTCTGGTACAATTGAGATATCTTCTGATCGAAAAGATTGCAAAAACGAAAATTGGAGAAGGATTCCTTATTCAATAAAAACAGAATCAAAGATAAGGAAGGATTTAGGAGTTGAGTTTGACCAGAACTCTTTCTCCATGGAAGAGACCAGTTTCATCGTTGATGTATTGAGTCTAGTCAATTGTAGTAGGTGTTTCAATATTGTATCTTATCAGCTTTCTTAGAAGCAAATTGTAATAGGTACACATTGTTCAAGTTAGAGTTAACTTGAAGCTTGTAGAAATTAGCTGGAGTCTAGTTGATACAAAGGGATTAGAGTTAGTCCTAGGATTACAAAACAGTTTATTTTGTAAGTACGTCTGGCTCAGAGTTTTTAGTGAAGAGTTTGAGCAAATCCTACTGAGGAGTAGGTCGTGGTTTTTTGACCTTTTGATCCAGGTGTTTTCCAGTAAAAATCTCTATGTTTTTACTTTACTGCTTTTATTATTCTGCACCAGTAGAAGTTGGAACACAAAGAAGAACCAGGTTCTTCTTGTGAGACAGCACTCGAAAAATTGGGTACCACACATTTAACCTATATTCTTGTGTGTTATTGACGTCTAAAACATGAATTGGTATCAGAGCGAGTTATCCTTGAAGAGGCTAACACCTTAGGAAAAGATCAAGATGAGTGCACCACCTGGGAACTGGGAAGGACAATCAACTATTAGGCCTCCACTCTTCAATGGCCAGTATTACTCCTGGTGGAAGAATAGGATGAATGATCACTTAATTGGAGAAGAATATGAACTATGGGACATAGTCACTGACGGTCCATTAGCCACCATGAAGAAGACTGCTGAAGGAGTAGATGAGCCAAAGACTAGAGTTGGCTGCACTGCTGAGGATTTGAGAAAGTGGGAGAAAAATGCTAAGGCCAAGAAGTAGCTTGTGTGTGGACTCGGTCCACATGAGTATAGCAGAATTCAAAGCTGTACCACTACCAAAGAAATTTGGGACACTTTGCAAGTGGCTCATGAAGGAACACCTCAAGTGAAGAGGTCAAGAGGAACTCTACTATATTCTCAATATGAGAATTTCACCACGAAGGAAGAAGAGACCATCCAAGATATTTATACAAGGTTCACTACACTGACGAATGAACTCAAGTCTCTAGGAAGGGTCATTCTTGAAGAAGACAAGGTTGAGAAAATTCTGACAAAGGTCTTTCCAGTCTCTTGGGAAAGCAAAATTACAGCCATTCAGGAATCTAAGAACATTGCAACTCTTAAGTTGGATGAGCTGATTGGAAATCTCACTTCCTATGAACTTAGAAGGCAAACTATGAAAATGGATGGTCCCAAGAAGGAAAGGAGTTTTGCATTCAGAATCACTGAAGAATTTGATCTGGAGGAGGATGAAATGACCATGATCACAAAGGACTTCAAGAAGTACCTAATGAGAGCAAAGGTTCCTTCAAGAAGTGGAAGCTACAACAAACCAAGGGTTCCTGAAAAACAAACCAATGAGGGGTGTTACAAGTGTGGCAAGACTGATCACCACATCAAAAACTGCCCTCAATGGGAAATTGAATGGAAGAAGGAAAGAGTTGAACGAAGGAACAAGAAGAAGGAACATGTTCAACCCAAGAAAAACAGAACATCAACAAAGGCAATGGTTGCTGCTTGGGGTGAAAGTTCAGATGAGGAGTCAGATGATGAAGATGGAGATGTACAAGCTCTTATGGCAATTGGAGAATCTGATGAGGAATCTGAGGTAAGTATAATTCATCTCAAAGACAAGATTAAATTTTTGTCTAAAGAAAGGCTATCTGAGTTACTCCTGGATTTCATTGATGAATCTGAGGATCTAAACAATGAAAAGAAACAACTGTCTAAGGAGTGTGTGATTTTGAAAGCTAAGTGCAAAAATATGGAACTTAGGGCTAGTGAAAGTGATAGTAAAAATGATGAGTTAAAGAACCAGGTTCATAAACTTGTCACCACTGTCCTAGAGCTAAGATCTGAAAATCTAAAACTGAAATTAGGAACAGGTAAAAACAAAGCTGATCACACACAACTCACATTAGGAGAAAACCTAGGAAATGAAAGACGAGTTGAACAAAAGAGATGAGCAGATAAGAGTCCTTAAGGAGGATCTAAGCAAGGTCAAGCATGAACTAGATAGAACTAGCAAATGGAACAGGTCCTCTGATGCTTTGACATGGCTACAGGAACATCATAGTAGCAATAGAAGAGGACTTGGCTTTGGGAATCCGCTACCTAAGTGGGATCCTAAAAGAAAGTACCTCACTCTTCCTTGAGAACAAGATTTGTACTCACTGTGGTAATACTGGTCACTTTAAAAGTGAATGTAATACAAAAGGGAAGTCCATTCAAAAGAACAAAAGTTTTGTTCGAGGGAAGAATTAGCTACCAAGTTAGGCTAAAAAGAATTTAATTCATCCTTTTTCTTATCAAAAGGGACCCAAAC
This sequence comes from Nicotiana undulata, assembly GCA_005239495.1. Classification (NCBI taxonomy): domain Eukaryota; kingdom Viridiplantae; phylum Streptophyta; class Magnoliopsida; order Solanales; family Solanaceae; genus Nicotiana; species Nicotiana undulata. The sequence continues at coordinate 32,134 of ML245295.1, forward strand.
TAGTTTGGGTTCCTAAGACTAACCCTTAATTTTCTTTTGTAGATTCAAGTGAAAGGTAGTAGCCAAATATGGTACATGAATAGTGGCTTCTCAAAACACATGACTGGAAACAAGGACTAGTTATTTTCACTTGAGGACCTCAAAGGAGGAAATGTCTCCTTTGGAAATAGAAAGAAAGATGAAATCATCGGGGTTGGTAATGAACAAGATGATGAAGAAATTTTGGGCTGGTCAGAAACTCAGTCCAAACTAAAGCAACACTAGAGGACAGAACAGGTGATGGAACAGGTTCATCCATCCCAGACAACATGACAGGGGAAATAGAACAAAATAATTCCCAAACTTCGTTGGAACCTGTACCTGTTCCACAACAACAAAGCAATGAAGGAACATCAAGGAGTAACTAGTTGTGTTGTGAAACCATGCAGATATCTTCACAAAAGTACTGAGTAGAGAGCATTTTGAAAGGAACAAGTTACTATTAGGGATGATTAATATCACCTGATTGAACCAATTCAGAATGTACATGAAAACGAAAGGAAGGAAAAATGAAAAACAAATTGGCTAGAAAATCAGGAATTTGTGTAAATAATCAGATTAACAATTGCTCAGTTTCATACTATAAAAAGTATACTCTTATGCCATATTTTGATATGACTCACTGATCACTAATGAAATTGTTTCTATATTTGAAAATTGAGGCTTGATCAAGAGGATTCTCAAATGATGAAATTGGTTCATCTGAAAGGCGAGGTATGTGTTCTACACTCTGCACACTTTGAAATACTAATAATTAAATCATGAGCAGAACTCTGCCCAAACTCAAAATCTTTTCAAAGCCTATCCATTTGACTTTGAACCAGTTCTGTTTCAACAAGAATCCTCACCAAATTAAAATACCAAGATTCTAGGGAAGCCTTAACCGTCAATTCAAAACTAAAAGTTAATTTAAAACATCCCTCCCTTTCAGAACCATTCCCAAATAGGGGGAAGAAACTTGGTCTTCTGATTCTGAACAGGTAACTTCTGTACCAAAACCTTCTTCTGAGGTCATTTTTGAGGTCGCTGAAAACTTAGAAAAAAGGTTCATACTGGTTGGGTTTGTGGTAGATTTGGAAATGCCTGAGACAAGAAGGAGAGGAGGTAAAACCAAAATTGAAAAAGAAAAAGAGAGAGAGAGAGGGAGTAAGGAGTGAATAGAGGGGAATATGGAAAGAATTTGTAAAAATGACTATTTGTGGAGCTGAACCAGAAAAGGAGGAAGAAAGTAGCAAGAACGCAAGGGGAAGTGAATAAGGAGAAGCCGCTAAAGGGTTAGTAAATTTAGGAAAGCACACAGATGAACCTGGTTCATTTACTGAGGAAACCCTGGCGGATCTGCTGAAAATGTTAGGCGATAATTACAATCCAAAGAAGAAAAGAACTCCTAAATCTCAAACGTCTGGAACAACAAGAAAAAGTAAGAAAAGAAAAACTGCTCCTTCTGAGACTTCTAATATTTATCTTCCAAGAGGAAGAAATACAAGGAGCAAGGTAAAGCAAAGTGAGGACGAGTTGAAGAGAGATTTAGAGGAGAGTAAGAAGAAAAGAGTGGAAAAAGGGAAAGAAAAGGTTGTTGAGCATATTGAGGCTGTTGAAGTGGATGAGACGGACCTGGTCCATCAAAGTGAAAAAGTGGCAAAGGTATAGGTTCAAACCCCTAAGCCCAAGAAACCCAAGACTTGCTCAAAGAAGTCTTCCTATGTTTCTAAGTCTGCTGAACCATCCATCTTGGCTAAATGAACCAGGTCTGCAGTTTTTCCAAGCCTTAATTTCCTAGACTGCCTAGAACTTTCAGTGACCCAGATTCAGAATTTTTGTTTGTTGCTCATGTTTTAACTGGTTTTTTTTTATTTTTTGGATTGTGGCAGAATCGTATTCGCTCTATCAATGAAATCTGATGCTGTTTGCTCTGATTCAGTATCTCTAATTTTTGATAGTTTGAATTCTTAGTTGATTATTGATGATTAATGTCACGACCCGAAATCCCACCTTCAGGTCATGACAGCGTCTAACGTTGAACCCACTAGACAAGCCAACATTTGAACCAAATAAACTCATTAACAACTAAAATAAACAAGATAACTAAGGCATCGATGGTACAATATGAAGGTTAACTAAGTTCAAAATAATATAGCAACTTCGTAATAAAACCATAATACATATCCCAGAACTGGTGTCACGTACTCACGAATTGTCTATGAGATTACTGAATACAATGGTCTGAAAATAAGTACATATGACTGTCTTTTAAACTATAAAATAAGACAGAACTAAAAGAGAAGGGTAGAAGGTGACACCAAAGCCCACAAACGTCTGTGGGTCTACCTCGAAGTCTCCTGAGTGAACTGGTGGAATGCTCCCTCCGTTAGTGCCCACCGGGTTCTGCTGCGTAGTCTGCACAACATAAAGAAGTGTAGGTGTGTCATCACTACAACCGACCCCATGTACTGAGTATGTGCCGAGCCTAACCTCGACGAAGTAGTGACGAGGCTAGCAAAGACAACAATATACATACCTGTGTAATTCTATATAATAACAGGAAAATATCGACGGAAATAAACAATATAAACAGATACGGGGAGAAACATGCTGGGAATAAGAGGGGCAATAAATACTGGCATAGTGGAACTGGGTAACAACTGAAATGTAACAGTAAAAGCAAGAATTTAACGCCTCAGAACAGATAATAAATAAAACAAGGCACGACATGTCCCCTCGTGCATCACCTCACAAATCACTCGGCACGGAATGTCCTCTCGTGCATCAAACAATAACACATCGGCAGGGCATGTCCCCTCGTGCGATAAACAATAAACAATCACCATGGCATGTCCCCTCGTGTGATAAATAATGAACAATCAGCACGACATGTCCCCTCATGCGATAAATAATAAACAAGCAACACGACATGTCCCCTCGTGTGATAAATAATAAATAATCAGCACGTCATGTCCCCTCGTGCGATCAATAATAAACGAACAAGAATATAATGCGAAAACTAACAATAAGAAATCCTAAGTGTACAGAAATACTCAACCAAATTCTATTGTCCCGGAAAGGGATTCAGCTATAACCAAACTCGCTTAGAAATACAATTTCAATAGTAAAAGCCTCAACTGAACAATTAATCAATAATTTCCCACGTCATGAAAAACATCAATGTATCACTCCTAAATCACCAATTATTCATTGTACAGAGAATATCAAGAACACGGTATAATTCATCACAATTGGGTCACGGGCATGCTTGACCGCAACATATTGTCACTCGTCACCTCGCCTATACGTTGGACATGAATTACACATAGCAAACAAGACTCTATACCTATTCTCTCAAGCGAAGGTTAGGCCAAACACTTACCTCGACTCCAAAGTAGTAATTCAAGCCTCTAATACTGCCTTTCCTTTTGAATTCAACTCCGGAACGACAATATCTAGACATTATTAACTTATTAACATCAATAATGACTCATTAATACAATCCCATACCCTAAATATACAATTCCTAGCATTCTTCCAAAAATACCAAAATTTGACCCCGGGCCCGCTTGATCTAAACACGAGGGTCGGACCAAAACCCGATTACCCATACCCCCACGAGTCCACATATATAATTTGTTTTGAAATCCGACCCCAAATTGAGGTTGAATTACCCAAAATCCCATAAACCCTAACTCTACCCCAAACCCCTAATTCCTACTTTGATTTTAAGATTTTAAGCCTAGATTCTAGTGATTAGGGAAGGAAAATGGAAAAAATTGGTGTTAGGAACACTTACCCAAATGGTTATGGAGGAGAAAATGGCTCGGAGGTCTTCAATGGGGCTTGGAGAAGAAGAAGGAAGTGAAAATTATGAAAATCCCGTATGGTATTATGTTTTGGGGTATTTTAATAACTGGGCAAAAATACCCTTCGCGTTCGCGGGCCCCTAGCTCACATAACATATATTAAACCTGTTCCGGGCTCCAGAACCATAATACGGGCTCGATAACACAGTTTTCACATAAATATTCATTTTCAATAACCTTTATATTTATCAGAAAACAATTTTCTTTAAAAATTCATTTCTCGGGCTTGGGACCTCGGAATTTGATTCTGGGCATATGCCCAAGTCCCATATTTTCCTACGGACCCTCCGTGACAGTCAAATCACGGGTCTGGGTCCGTTTATCAAAAATGTTGATCAAAGTCAACTTTAATCAATTAATTATTAGAAATTTCATTTTTCATCAAGTTTTCACATATAAGCTTCCCGGCTACCTGCCCGGGCTGTGCACGCATATCGAGGTGAGATTAACGGAGGCTTTCAGGACCTCGAGACACAGATTTAGCTAAATGTATACAGGATGACCTTTTGGGTCATTACAATCTCCACCTTTAAAACAAACGTTCGTCCTCGAACGGACCTTGAAAAGTACCTGAGTCTGAGAAAAGATGGGGATAACGGTTCCGCATATCGAACTCGGACTCCCAAGTAGCTTCCTCGGCAGGCTGACCTCTCCACTGAACACGAAATGAAGGATAACTCTTCGATCTCAATTGAAGAACATACATAGCTAATATGGCTACCGCTGAAGTCAAGAACATGAGATGGATCTGCAATGTACCTCCGGAGCATAGATACATGAAACACAGGATGCATGGCTGATAAATGCGGTGGCAAGGCATGTCTGTGGGCCACCTCTCCTACCTTATCCAAAATCTCAAATGGACCAATGTACCTAGGGCTCAACTTGCCATTCTTCCTGAACCTCATCACGCCCTTCATAGGCGACACTCTAAGAAACACCTGATCTCCTATCATGAAAGCAAAATCTCAAACTCTGCGATCCGCATAACTCTTTTGCCTAGACTGAGCTGTACGAAGTCTATCTTGAATAATATTCACCTTGTCCAAGGCATCCTGGAGTAACTCAAAACCCAACAACCTAGCCTCTCCCGGCTCAAACCATCCAACTGGAGACCGACACGGCCTACCATACTACGCCTCATACGGAGCCATCTGAATGCTCGACTGATAGCTGTTGTTGTAGGCAAACTAAGCTAAAGGCAGGAATTGGTCCCATGAACCACCAAAATCAATGACACAGGCCCGCAACATATCCTCCAAAATTTGAATAGTACGCTCAGACCGTCCGTCTATCTGAGGATGAAATGTTGTGCTTAAATCAATCTGTGTGCCCAACTCTCGCTGAAATACTCTCCAGAAATGAGAGGTAAACTGAGTACCTCAGTCTGATATAATGGATATGGGCACCCCATGCAATCTAAAAATCTCTCTCATGTAAGTCTTTGCCAACTTCCCTGCTGAATACGACACTGATACCAGAATTAAATGCGCTGACTTGGTCAACCTATCCACAACAACCCAAACCGCATCAAACTTCCTCTGAGTCCGTGGGAGTCCAACTACAAAGTCCATGGTGATACGCTCCCACTTTCACTCAGGAAGCTGAATCTGCTGCATCAAACCACCTGGTCTCTGGTGCTCATACTTAACCTGCTGACAATTGAAGCACCGAGCTACATAAGTTACAATATCCTTCTTCATTCTACGCCACCAATAATGTTGCCGCAAGTCCTGGTATATCTTTGCGGCGCCTGGATGAATGGAATACCGGGAACTATGGGCCTCCTAAAGAATCAACTCACGAATACTCGCAGGATCAGGTACACAAATACGGCTCTGCATCCGCAGAACTCCCTCATCATCAACCGTAACCTACTTGGCACTTTCGTGCCGGACTGTATCTCTAAGAACACATAGATGACGATCATCATACTGCCTGGCCCGAATACGGTCATACAATGAAGAACGGGACACAGTATGGGCCAAAACATTGCCAGTCTCAGAAACCTCCAATCTCAAAAATCGGTTGGCTAAAGCCTGAACATCCAACGCAAGAGGTCGCTCTCCAACTGATAAGTAGGCAAGACTACCCATACCGACTGACTTCCGGCTCAAAGCATCGGCCACCACATTGGCCTTCCCCGGATGATAAAGAATGGTAATATCATTATCCTTCAGCAACACTAACCACCTCCTCTAGCTCATGTTCAACTCCTTCTGTCTGAACAGATACTGCAAGCTCTTATGGTCCGTGAACATCTCACATGGCACTTCGTACAGATAGTGCCTCCAAATCTTCAAAGCGTGAATAATGGCTGCAAGCTCCAAATTGTTAACTGGATAGTTCTTCTCATGAATCTTCAACTGACGAGAAGCATAGGCTATAACTTTGTCGTCCTGTATCAACACTGCACCAAAGCCTAACCGGTGAAGCATCACAATACACGGTATACGGTCCTGAACCTGAGGGCAAAACTAACACTGGTGTCGTGGTCAAGGCTGTCTTGAGCTTCTGAAAGCTCGCCTCACACTCATCAGACCACCTGAACTGAGCACACTTATGGGTCAACCTGGTCATTGGGGCTGCGATAGGTGAAAAGCCCTCCACAAATCGGCAATAATAACATGCTAAGCCCAAGAAACTCCGAATCTCTGTAGCTGAAGTGGGCCTAGGACAATCTTTAACTGCTGAAATCTTCTTGGGATCCACCTGAATACCCTCTGACGAAACCAAGTGGCCTAGAAATGCAATTGAACCCAACCAAAACTCACACTTGGAGAATTTGGCATACAACTGACTATCCCTCAGTGTCTGAAGGATAAATCTAAGGTGCTTCTCATGCTCCCTTCGGCTGCGAGAGTATATCAACATATCATCAATAAACACAATAAAAAACGAGTCTAAGAATGGCCTAAACACCCGATTCATCAACTCCATAAAAGCAGCGGGGGAATTTGTCAACCCAAATGACATCACCAAGAACTCATAATGCCCATAACGAGTGTGAAAAGCTGTCTTAGGGACATCGGACGCCCTAATCCTCAGCTGATGATAACAAGATATCGAGTCTATCTTGGAAAACACTGTAGCACCCTGAGGAGAAACACTAGGCCTAATGAAGCCTTTATCCAACAGATCCTGCAACTGCTCCTTTAATTCCATCAACTCTGTTGATATCGAGATATGATGCTTGAAAACCTCGCAATTATCCAAAATAGCGTGCCTCATCTAACGCCACCTGGGCGGGCACCTACCTTGAAGGTTAAGGCTCCATAATTATAACACGAATTTGGCAAATTACGCACAGATAGTTAATTAGTTTATCTATTTATTTATTAATTAATTAATATTATATTTATTAATCTTATTTTATGCATAATTAATAGGTTTAACAAGAATGACTCCCTACCAGTACTATAGTAAAAACAAAACAAAATTTAATTCACAAGGGAGAATTTAAACACCAAACATCCCATCACAAGGATCTCATCTTTACCTACTTCCACCGCGGCTCGTAGCCCAGTTCCAATATACCAATCATAATAACACGCGAGGATCTCGTCCTCGATTCTGAATCACAAGCAACATGCATATCGTACCAATCGAAACATTTCTATTTCCTTCATTTAAATATTTTTCGTTAAGAAAAATTACAACACGTAAAGATAGACACAATTAATCCCATAGAATTTATCAATACAAGTGTTCACATAAGTAGACTTTTAGGGTTGCGAAGCTCCCCCAAGGGTGGAGCATATTAGAAGAATTTTATTAGATATGCATAACCGAATTAAGTTCAGAAAATCATTACTTATAATAATTAGAGATTATTCTTTTAATGAAACCATTTAATGTAACGACTTCATCCATACCATAGAAAACATATTAACAGACTGGTTCTCCACCTATAAGAATCTAACCTCCACTTTCGATATTCCGACTCCTTTTTCCCTAGGTGGTCATGTAGTTGAGTTGTTGCTGCAATGGGGCACGTAGCCTGAGTGCTCTGATGAAATATGACTCTCCCAAGTCTAGGGCAATTCCTACCACTAACCGACATAAAGTATCATCTTGCCCTGAGTCGTCCAAAATTTACAATCATTTTTGAGTCCTTTAATAGGTCTGGGGACTCGCCCTCTGGCTATACGAACCAACGTAGGAGTATGACGGGTTAACTTATCGAACCTGATGGCATATTCTGATACCGTCTTATGACCCGACACAGCCGTGACTTCCACGCTGAGTAGACTTTTGTTGACTTCAAGTTGTTTGAATAACTCCTTTGGTACTGAGGTATAGGGTTATTAAGCAGGTAGACGTACCGATATTCCCCGCCTTATCTCTTGCAAAAATCCCCGACCTTATACATTCCAAACCAAAACTGATATGACATGTGGCCTCACAATCTATTCCTTGACAGTGGACCTCCCCACGTGGCACAAGTCATAGGTCACAATACTTGATAATCCACGATGTTAAACTTCACCGCTCATATAAATCAATCCCGTTGCTTTACACTTATTCCCATGGTGTGCAATACCTCATAGAGGCGGTCAAGAAAATCACGTGGGTCCTCAAAAGATATACCACTGAAATGGAGTGGAAGTTGTTGGTAACTTGTCCAACCTCAATAAACGGACTAGTGCATCCTGCAACCATGGAGTAGCTATAAATCCTTCCAGAATCTGATCTAGTCTACATATACTGGCTGAGCTAGAACCTCCGCATCTAGATCCATTTGAGACTATACAATAGGTTATGATGTTCGAGCTTTAGACTGCGCTCTGCTTCATCTCTTGTCTGGTCGTAGATGCTTCGCATGTTGTCGATATTAGTGAGAGGACAATAGTAGACAAGTTCAATCATCAATGAAAGAATAAATTCGCACGATGGAGATGAAGAAATGTGGAGTTATTCCTAACTTTGCAGCCTCTGGGGATAAATACTGTCATTTCTGTACCGATCCCTCAAACTCTACCAAGTTTGTCCGTGAGTTGTGAGACCTAAGAAACCTAGGGCTCTGATACCAACTTGACACGACCCGAAATCCGACCTTCGGGCCATGACTGCGTCTAACGTTGAACCCGCTAGACAAGCCAACGTTTGAACCAAATAAACTCATTAACAACTAAAATAAACAAGATAACTAATGCATCGATGGTCAACAATATGAAGGTTAACTAAATTCAAAATAATATAGCAACTTCGTAATAAAACCCATATACATATCCCAGAACTGGTGTCACATACTCACGGACTGTCTATGAGATTACTGAATACAATGGTCTGAAAATAAGTACATATGACTATCTCTGAAACTATAAAATAAGACAGAACTGAAAGAGAAGGGTAGAAGGTGACACCAAGGCTCACGAACGTCTGCGGATCTACCTCGAGATCTCCTGAGTGAACTGGTGGAATTCTCCCTCCGTCAGTGCCCACCGGGTACGGCTGCGTAGTCTGCACAACATAAAGAAGTGCATGTGTAGCATCACTACAACCGACCCCATGTACTGAGTAAGTGCCGAGCCTAACCTCGGCGAAGTAGTGACGACGCTAGGACCGACAACAATATACATACCTGTGCAATTCTATATAATATCAGGAAAATATCGATGGAAATAAACAGTTTAAACAGATACGGGGAGAAACATGCTGGGGATAGAAGGGGCAATAAATATTGGCATAGTGGAATAGGGTAACAACTTAAATGTAACAGTAAAAGAAGGAATTTAACGCCTCAGAACAGATAATGGATACCCCTCGTGCGATAAATAATAAACAACCAACACGACATGTCCCCATGTGTGATAAATAATAAACAATCAGCACAGCATGTCCCCTCGTGCGATAAATAATAAAAAAATCAACACGACATGTCCCCTTGTGTGATAAATAATAAACAATCAGCACGGCATGTCCCCTCGCGATCAATAATAAACAAACAACAATATAATGCGAAACCCAACAATAAGAAATCTCAAGTGTACAGAAATACTCAACAAAATTCTATCGTCCCGGCAAGGGATTCAGCTACAACCAAACTCTCTTAGAAATACAATTTAAACAATAAAAGCATCAACTGAACAATTAATCAATAATTTCCCACGTCATGAACAACATCAATGTATCACTCCTAAATCACCAATTATTCATAGTACTGAGAATATCAAGAACACGGTACAATTTATCACAATTGACTCACGGGCATGCTTGACCGCAACATATAGGCATTTGTCACCTCGCCTATACGTTGGACATGAATTACACATAGCAAACAAGACTATACATATTCCCTCAAGTGAAGGTTATGCCAAACACTTACCTCAGCTCCAAAATAGCAATTCAAGCCTTTAATACCGCCTTTCCTTTTGAATTCAACTCCGAAACGACAATATCTAGACATAATTAACTTATTAACATCAATAATGACTCATTAATACAATCCCATAGCCTAAATATACAATTCCTAGCATTCTTCAAAAAATACCAAAATTTGACCCCGGGCCCGCTTGGTCCAAACACGAGGGTCGGACCAAAACCCGATTACCCATACCCCCACGAGTCCAAATATATAATTTGTTTTGAAATCTGACCCCAAATTGAGGTTGAATTACCCAAAATCCCATAAACCCTAACTCTACCCCAAACCCCTAATTCCTACTTTGATTTTAAGATTTTTGGCCTAGATTCTAGTGATTAGGGAACGAAAATGGAAGAAATTGGTGTTAGGAACACTTACACAAATGGTTATGGAGGAGAAAATGGCTTGGAGAAGAAGAAGGAAGTGAAAATTATGAAAATTCCGTATGGTATTCTGGTTTTGGGGTATTTTAATAACTGGGCAAAAATACCCTTCGCGTTCGCGAAGGGTTAGCTGCTGGGACCTACGCGTTCGCGGAGCCAGGGCCGCGTTCGCGAGCCTATGCTCGCGTTCACGAAGAACAAAACTCCCGTGCCCCCCGACCTCACCCTAAGCCTACGCGTTCGCGTAGAAACACTGCTTAGTGCTCCGCGTTCGCGTCTCCCTCTACTCGTTCGCGTAGAGTAAAACCCAGACCATCATAATTTACCCTTCGCGTTCGCGAGCCCTTGGCCCCGTTCGCGAAGGATATTACACCAGACACCAGCAAATCCTTAAAATCACCAAATATTTTCTACTTTGCACACCCCGTTAACTACCCGAAACTCACCCAAGCCCTCGGATGTCAAAACCAAAAACACACACGACTCCCAAATCATCATACAGACTTTTTAAGAATTTAAATCACCAAAATATCATCAAAATCAATGAATTAAACCTCAAAACTCACAGAATTTTCTTAAAACTTCGTACGGTTCAATTATTCCGATTTTTATCCGAAACACGTCATTTCAAGTCCGTTTTACACCAAATTTCACAGATAGCTCACATAACATATATTAAACCTGTTACGGGCTCCAGAACCATAATACGGGCCCGGTAATACGGTTTTCACATAAATATTCATTTTAAAAAACCTTTATATTGATCAGAAAATAATTTTCTTTAAAAATTCATTTCTCGGGCTTGGGACCTCGGAATTTGATTCCGGGCATATGCCTAAGTCCCATATTTTCCTACGGACCCTCCGGGACCGTCAAATCACGGGTCCGGGTCTGTTTACTAAAAATGTTAACCAAAGTCAACTTTAATCAATTAATTATTAAAAATTTCATTTTTCATCAAGTTTTCACATAAAAGCTTCCCGGCTACCTGTCCGGGCTGCGCACACATATCGAGGTGAGATTAACGGAGGCTTTCGAGGCCTCAGGACACAAATTTAGCTAAATGTATACAGGATGACCTTTTGGGTCATCACAATTAATCCATTATTGCATATGAAGTTGCCTCACATAACATGAGTAATTGTTAACAACTCTGGTAAGTTTATCATTTTGCAACTTTTCGGTGATGCCAAAAGGGGGAAGATATGTTGTGCTCTAAACATGTGATATTTATAACCTAATGAACTTGGTTCTTTGTGATAAATGCTTAATACTCTAATACGTGTCACTGTTGGACTAAGCTGAAACAGGCCTGAAGCACAAAGTTTGTCATCATCAAAAAGGGGGAATTTGTTGGCCCAAGAAAGGAAATAGTTTTGAAGATTGACAAAGGAACTCCGAGATGAACCAGGTCCATCACAGGTGACATAGACCAACGAGTCAAAGGCACATGAGATGCACATGCATGAGATAAATGTATTCTGATACAATTGAGATATCTTCTGATCGAAAAGATTGCAAAAATGAAATCAGAGAAGGACTCCTTATTCAATAAGAATAGAATCAAAGATAAGGAAGGATTTAGGAGTTGAGTTTGACTAGAACTCTTTCACATTGGAAGAGTTGGATTAGGATTCTAGTTAATTCCTTATCTACTAACTCCTATAAATTGCAGATTGTTCTTATGATATGTAGACGCACAAAAGCAGAAATTTATCAAGAATTGAGAGCAAAATTCGTGAAGACATTTTGCAAGCAGTTCGAGCCAAATTGGAGAGCGCGAATCTGGAGCTACAAATTAGCTAGAAGAGCCAGTTTCATCGTTGATGTATTGAGTCTAATTGATTGTAGTAGTTGTTTCAATATTGTATCTTATCAGCTTTATTAGAAGCAAATTGTAATAGGTACACATTGTTCAAGCTAGAGTTAACTTGAAGCTTGTAGAAATTAGCTAGTTGATACAAAGGGATTAGAGTTAGTCCTAGGATTACAAAAGAGTTTATTTTGTAAGTCCGTCTGGCTCAGAGTTTTTAGTGAAGAGTTTGAGCAAATCCTACTGAGGAGTAGGTCGTGGTTTTTTCACCTTTTTAGCTATGTGTTTTCCACGTAAAAATCTCTGTGGTTTTACTGTACTGCTTTTATTATTCCGCACCAGTAGAAGTTGGAACACAAAGAAGAACCAGGTTCTTCTTGTGAGATAACACTCGAAAAATTGAGTACCACACATTTAACGTATATTCTTGTGTGGTATTGACGTCTAAAACATCAAGAGTAAAATAGTAAATTCTTTTCAAATCTGTAAGCTTCAAATCCTTGAGTTTCAAAACCGGTAAAATATCATTGAAATTTAGTAAAACACAAGTAAGCTCCCTTATTACAGTCATATATTTATATTTTCCCTGTCCACCCTTATCTCAGTCGTATATATTTCCCATGTCCACCCTTCTCACAATCATATATATATGTATATATCATTGTCCACCCTCATCATAGACATATATATTTTCACTGTCCACCATTATCACAGACATATATATATATATATATATATATATATATATATATATATATATATATATATATTTCTCTGTCCACCCTTATCACAATCATATATATAAATTTCCCTGTCCACCCGTATCACAGTTATATATATTTTCCCTGTCCACCCTTATCACAGTTATATATTTTGTATATTTATCAAAAACTTTCACAATTCAGGCCAAGTCTTTCAACACTCTTTTATCTCAACAATTGTAAACCGAAAAATGTACTTCTCATAAACTCATCAATATTATCACAAAAATGGAACCAACACCCCCCCCCCCCAACACACACATATATAAACATACATACATACATCTATCTATATATATATATATTTTACTTATATATATCGTCAACCCACTCAACCTTTATGTAGACTTAAACATTGTAGCAAAGATGAGAATAGTTTTATATAATTACAAATCCATGTACAAACATGGTCAACTACAAGACAATATGCAATCACAATCTCTAGCCAACTACAAAATGCATGTAAAAAAATGTGAAAACATGAATGACTATTTACTTTATTAGATGAAGTATATCAAGAATATGGACTCCGGAATCAGTACGACTCTTTCAAATCACAACAACTAGTCTCAAGCATCCCATTTTAAAATCCTAAATTACTCAACGTAATCAAGCACCATCTTAAGCTAACCAGATTATGGTAGACTAAGAGAAGCATATATACTCAGTGCATACCTAGTAGCATTTACCTCTTCTTTACTTGAGGAGCTCTCTATAAACCAAGGAATACACTAATACTTCTTCAAAAATAATTGCAACCAGACTTAACAATAAATTAACAAGTCAAGTAATCATGGAAACAACAATAGACATGAAACAATTATAACCCAAGCAATTAAATTGGAAACGGGGAGGAGGGGATCATGTAAGCAGACAATTTGGTGGTGTATAGATACTCGTCGCCTCACCTATACACCACTCACATGCAATTTCACATAACAATTAAGTTTGGGGTTCCTATTCCCTCAAGTCAAGGTTAAACCAAGCACTTACCTCAACTTCGCAGGTCACTCACTATTCAATTATAACTTTTCCTCTTGAATTCACCTCCAATACACTCAAATCTAACAATAATTAACATAATATCTTTAATTAATGCTAAAGGAACTAACTTTACTCAAAATTATAAATTTTCCTAAGTTTTCTATAAAAAAAGTTAAAACCCGACCTTGGGACCGCTTGGTCCAAACTCGGGGTTCGGACAAAATTACGTTTACCCATTCACCCCCGAGCCCGAATATGCAATTAGTTTCGAAATCTGACCTCAATTCGAGGTAAAGATTTGATTTTTACAAAATTACCTAATTCTACCCAAAGCTCTCAATTTTAACCATGAAGATTTTTGATTTAAAAGTGATAAAAAATATTGGATAATTGAAATATAACAAAAATAAAAAACGAGTAGAGAACACTTACCCAATCCCTATGATGAAACTCGCCCAAATCCGAGCTCCCCAACTCAAAATATGACCGAATGAACAAATCCTTGTTTTATATATTTTTCTGCCAGCTATTCTGCCTCGTTTCTTATGTCAAACGATCCCTAAACTCACTTTTTATGCCTCCAATGGATTCCTTGTAAAATTATAGTCAAGTTAGGCTTTTGAATCACTCCATTTGACCTTATAATGAAGGAGTTATGTAGGTTTTAATATTTGCAAATAGTGCAGATTTTTAAATACGCCGTCAGTGGTAATTTCGTAATTAATCTGAACAATATGACAACGTTCGTAAAATGACCATAAAACCTTCATACGATGTCCAAATTCGATGATTCTTTTTGCTACGGGTCGGTAATCACGATACGAGTCTAATACTTCAATCAAAACAGAAACCTAAGCTTATTTGTCCAATATGATATCATTTGTGCTTGAAGAAACGACGTCGAAACATAACACTACTCGAGACCCTCGAGACCTCAACCAATAATTCAAACAAGTCATATATCATTACTCGAACTTAGTCGAACCTCCAGTACACTCAAGACAACACCAAAACACCAAATCAACCGCGAATTCAAGCCTAAGAACTTCTATATTTCCAAAATTAACTAACGACGTCAAAACCTACCAAACCACGTCTGAATGATCTAAAATTTTGCACACACATCACAAATGACACTACGAACCTACACCAACTTTCCATTCTGACCCCGATACCTAATTTTCCACAGTCGACCAAAATCACAAAATTTCTAACTTTTGCCAATTCAAGCCTAGAACGGAGTCTTAGTTCATAAAATGACCCCTTGAGTCATCAAAAATGATATTTCCACGAATATCAGACTCTGATTGTCCCAAATCTATCCAAATACAATTACATTACATAAATATAACTACATGAAACTAATCTAGCGTACCAAATCAAAGTTAAAGCAAGAAATTAGAAAAACGTTCAAAAGTCTCCCCGGGCCCATGTCTCAAAATCGAGTAAAAGTTACCAAATATGAACACCCATTACTCATGAGGCTAACCAAACCAAATTTGTTCAAATCTAATACCAAAATCCAGGTCAAAACCTCAAAATTTGTCCTAGAACATTTTCTTAAATTTCACCAATTTTCCACCAAAAATCCATAATTAAATGATGAATTCAGTAATGGATTAATGGAAAACAACCAAAAATGGGTTAGGAATCATTAACCAATAACTTTCTCTGAAAATCCTTCAAACTTTCGGCAAAAGCCGAGCTCTCCAAGTCCTAAAATGGAAATGAAATCAAGCCCTCAAAATTTCCCCTTTTCTGCCGAGCGATTTCGCTTCTACTAGGGGTTAACCATATCTAAGGTACCGCTTATGTGGCTACTTATCTGCATCTGCGGATTTTCATTAAAATCCATGCTTCGCACCTGCGTATCAAGATTCGCATCTGCAGATGCGCTTCTGCGACGACCCGTTCGCTTCTGCGTGATGTGACTTCCTCCCCAATATCCGCATCTGCGATCAGCCTTCCCGGATGCGGCGCTGCTCTTGAGATTCGCTAGTCTCATATGCAACCCATGGCCTTTATATCCAAACCCGCACTTGCGACCTCAGACACGCTTCTGCGGGGCTGCACCTGCGAACTTCCCATCGCAGGTGCGTAAGCACCAGAACCAAATTTTATCCGTTAAGCACCCGAAACTCACGCGAGGCCACCGGGACCTCAACGAAACATATTGACAAATCCTAAAAATACCATACGAACTTAGTCGAAACTTCAAATCACTCAAAATAAAATCAAAACACCTATCAAATCTCCTCTGAATGACCTCAAATTTTACCCAAGAAAAAATGACACTACGAACCTACTCCAACTTCTGTAATTCCATTTCGAACCCGATATCAAATTTTCACTGCCGACCAAAATCGCCAAAATTCTTACTTTCGCCAATTCAAGCCTAATTCTACTATGGACCTCCAAATTACATTTCGGACGCGCTCCTAAGTCAAAAATCACCTAACAAAGCTTGCAGAGACATAAAAGTTCTAACTGAGGTCGTTACACACAAGTCAAAATCCGATCGATTTTGCCAACTTAACCTTCCAATTAAGAGACTAAGCATCTCAATTCGCTCCAAAACCCAAAACGAACCCTCCCGACTGTCACACCTCATTTTTTCACCGGTAAGGATGGATTAAGGGAGTTTTTCCAATTAAAGTGATATTATTCGATTCTGGAATTATTTATTCAAATTCAGAGTCGCCACCCGAATTTTTTACGGTGTTCCGGGGCACCATTTATTTATTAAAATCCCAAACCGAGGAAATTTTTGACTCTGTTTAAAAAGTTCGCGAACACAGAAATCCGGTTAAGGAATTCTGTTAACCCGAGAGAAGGTGTTAGGCATTCCCGGGTTCCGTGGTTTTAGCACAATCGCTCAACTATTAATAATTGGCCCAATTATCTGATTAATTACGTGTTTCAAACCTATTGTGCATTTTTAAACCTTTTGACCGCTTTTAATTATTTATGGAATTATTTTCGAACAAGTCATGATGTCGTACACTTGTCGTTTTGGTATACGTTGCAAATTGCGCCACATGAAATGCACCCGCGATTTACGACATATTTATTTTTTAATATTAAATAAAGTTATAGCCAGGTCACATGAAATGCACACCCGAACTTTGACACATTGTGAATTGCGCTACGTGAAACGCACTCGTAATTTACAACATGTTAATTTTTATTGTTATTTGAAGTTATAGTCAGGTCACATGAAATGCACACCTGAGTGAGATTTTTGTATTGTCACCATGCCATAGGAACTGTACCCATAGTCACGATATTTATGAGTAACAGCGCACCTAAAGCAACTAGCACATTTGAAAATTTTCTAATCTTTGAGATTACTGCAAATTACACGAATTTTATGGATAAAGAATTGTGGGGAAGATATTATAAATTAGTGCTATCTTAAAGGCATGCCAACTGATGGATTCATTTATTCAAATTATTTCCTATATCTTCTATTTCAAACAAAAACCAACATAAAAAATTAAAATAAGAAGATAAAAAAAAAAGCATTTAATCCAGGGAGTGAATTAACTCCACGTCAACTAATTATGAGCAATTTCAATGAAGAACAGAATATCATAAATAAGGAATCTAGCTAAAAATATCATTCCAACACCAAATAATATATCAACTAACAAACGACAAGATGGAAACGGACCTTTCATATACGAAAAACTTCTTGAATAGAAAGGTGTAAATTCAACAAGAATAACTCGACCAAGCGAACGGATGACTCGCCGGCGACCTCATCGAACTCGAAACTCAAGCTCGCTGGAATTTTAGCTCGGACGGCAGAACCGTTTCACAGCAAGCTGGTGGTCAGCTCCAACAACAACAATGGAAGCTACAAGCTAGAAATGTACGTGTGTGCGAGTGGCTGACTTCTCTTTCTCTTAGATATTTGATTGAAAAGGTTCGTCTTTTATGGGAGCCTTCAAATTGGAAATGCTTTGCTAAGGTTTTCTCTTAAATAACTTGGCAGACATTGGATGCTAGTAATGAAAATGCTGCCGGAGAAAGGAAAAGCAACTTAAAATTCTGACCAAAGAGTACTGGATCTAAAAGTTGGCAGAGGCGGCTGTAGGGATTTTTTCGTTGTTGAAGATTAGAAAGGAAAGAAGAAGGCAGGTGGGGGAAGGAACGGTGCTTCCATGTGGGAGGGGGCTCTAGGGATATTTTTGGTATATCTTTTTTGTGTTTTTAGGTCTCTATTATATAGAGGAGGGGATTAGGGTTGGAATGTGGGAAATTTGGTTGGGCCTGAGATTTGGGCCCATAAATTAGGTCAATTTGAAACAAGGGCATATTTTATCCTTAAATAATAGTCATTTTACTACTAATTAAATTTCTTTTATCAAAACGACCTAATTAACATTTTAACTAATTAAATAAACTAATTGATTAAGCTAATGTATATATATTTTTTTGTGATTTTTATATATTAATCTATGAATTAAAGGATAATTAATTTCTAAAAATGTGAATTAAACCTAAGATTACATGAAATGAAAATCTATGACAATTTTTATGATTTTTCTATGATTTTAAAATATTAAACATGCATGAAATGCAACTAAATAAAGAAAAGTTCATAAAATTCATTAAAAGTTATTTTTTGGTTATTTTTTTAGGAGTAATTTCCATGCGGGGCAAAAATTGGGTGTTTACAGCTGCCCCTCTTTGCTTGAGAACATGAAGGGTTTTCGGGCAAAGATAAAGTGAACAACCACGAGCAATATTTGCCCGTTTGGTACTCAATTTGGAAGCATTTTGAAAAAGGTTTGACCGAACCCTGCTTCGGAGGTTGCATACATATCCTTGGCTATAAAGGAATCAGGTCAGTGTAGTTCTAGAAGTTTTGGAGTGATGGAGTGATGAGTTCAAGAGTCGAGCGATGTTCCGTCCGAGGCTCCGGTTCATGGTCCTGCTATTACATCAAAATCCAAATGAAAAAGACTAACTAAGCCTATCAGCTACAAGTTACAAGATTCCTATCTACGGATCTTCTGAAGCTTGATCTTGAGTCTTGGCTGCTTCTTTATAAAGTCTCTGATCTGAATCTTGATGCTTGTTCGTTGTAGGTGTTGGTTAAATCTTCTTCAGCTTTTCGGATCAAGGCAGGATATACAGAACAGATGACTTCAATCTCGTCCTGAATAGTCAACGTCTTTCCCGCTTCTGCACTTTGGGGTTCAACTCTTTTCTTTTTCTTCTTTTCGTTTATTCTAAATTGAGACGTCTTCTTTTAGTCGTCTCGAATCCATTGTCCTAAAAATGCAATCAGCAAAAAATCAAAAACAAACGAACGAAATTTTCTGCCCCAGTTTTCACTAGGAAAATTTCGTGAGTTATTGTAAGGAAATCTATACTACTTTATTATTGAAAACGGTGAAAAGCCGGGAACAGTGCACCCGGAGTTATTGTAGACTAGGGAGTGGATACCCTATGCCCAAAGGTAAAATCAACTAGGGGTTGGAGACCCTATGTTGGAAGAGAATTGACAGGTTATGTTGTCGTCAAGAAAAGATCACTGGGTTATGCCGGTGTCTGGAAATGAGATTCATCGGGTTATGCCGGCATCAACTAGGGAATGGAGACCCTATGTTGGCATCGGGTTATGTCGGCATCAACTTATGCTGGCATCAACTTGGGAGTGGAGTCCCTATGTTGGAAAATCATCAACTAGGGATTGGAGACCCTATGCTAGAAAATCATCAACTAGGGAGTGTATACCCTATGTTGGAAAATAAAATCAACTAGGGATTGTATACCCTATGTTGGAATCAACTAGGGAGTGGAGACCCTATGTTGGAAAAATCATCAACTAGGGAGTGGAGACCCTATGTTGGCATCAGGCTACGTTGGCATCAACTAGGGAGTGGAGACCCTACGTCGGCATCAACTAGGGAGTGGAGACCCTGTGTTAGAAAACGAAACCAGGAAATTGTATACCCTTTGCTGAAACGAACCAAGAAGGAATTTTTTTTCAAATTTTTTCAATCAAATTTTTTTATTTTTTTTTATTTTGAACCAATCATTCTTTTAAACAAAATTCCCCAATGCTTATTTTCTGAGGATATAAATAAACTTTTTTTTAAAAAAATTATCCTAGGAGAAAATTCATTAGACTAGGTTTTCTTATCTTAGGAGAAAGATTCATCAGACTAAGATTTTGATTTTTTTTTTTGTTATCTTAGGAGAAAGATTCATCAGACTAAGATTTCGATTCTAGGAGAAAATTCATCAGACTAGGTCTCTTGTTTTTGTTATCTTAGGAGAAAGATTCATGAGACTAAGATTTCGATCCTAGGAGAAAATTCATCAGACTAGGTTTTCTATCTTAGGAGAAAAATTCATCAGACTAAGATTTTTATTGGAGAATCCATCAGACTAGGACATTTTATCCTAGGAGGAAAATTCGAAGAGCAATGGCAAGATTTTATGCACACAGATAAAAGCAAAAAATTGAGAAACTTTCCTTTGTCGGTTCTTCTTTTTTTTTCCTTTTTTTTTTGTTTTTGAACCAACTTTCTTGCACTGCTTTGTTCCTGTTTCAAACAAAGATAATTTTTTCAGTTTAAAAAAGTGGTGGTCGGTTTGTGGCCTTGAGTCCTAGGCAGCTTGGCTTTTGCTCAATCAGCCTGAGTCGATTTCAAGAGACATTTGCTCTGCATCAACCCTGATTCCACACCCAGTAACATTTGTATTTGTGGCTCAATCAATCTTATCCCAACTGGAGATTTTTGCTTAGGAGACCTTTACTCACATCTTGAATGGCTTCTTGCTTTTTGGAACAATTTGTCTGTCGATGGAATCACCAGTAAACTTTGCTTGTGCCAAGTAGGCTGACAAGAGTCTTTTTGGGGGATGCCCCTGCATGAATTCTCAATTCATGTTGACTGTAAAAACCGAGTTGCTGGCCAAATTCACTTTTGTGCAACTGAAAAGCTGATAGCAGATTTTGAAATCTTTTCTTGCTCGTTTTGACAAAACTGACTCAGAGTGAAGGACACAATAACGCAAAGAAACAAGTATTAACGAGAAATGCCCCTGTCGGAAGGACAGAATGAAGAGTTATGTTTTTTTCTCTTTTTTTTTTAATTTTTATTTTGCGGTAACTAGCCTTAATGATCATGACATGCATTTTGGACTTAATGGCCGATCTATCAAATTGACCAAATCTTTCCTTTTATCATTCTTATGAATTTGAAGTCGGGCTTGTTCGTGTCAAATCCTTTGCATCAACTTCACGACTCACTTTCGACTAGTGGTGCCACAAGGGGTTTTCACAAACAAGTATCTCTCATTTATTTATCCATCGCCTTACAGTGCCCGTGAGGGTTTTCACTAGTAAAGACTCTCTCATTTTTTCTTTTATTTTTCTTTTTCTTTTTCTTTTGTGAGCAACTTGACAGTGTTCTATGTCGTGTGGAAACTGTTGCTCATTCCATGCTTTCTTGCGTGAGCAACTGACAATGTTCTATGTCGCGTAACAACCGTTGCTCATTGCATGCTTCTTTTGAAATTCTTCAAGGCATATCAGGAGGTCTTTATTTCGATGGATTTTGGATAGGGTTGGAAAGGAGGGTTGGCATGAAGGCTTAAAGTAGACTCAGAATGAGGGGTTATAAACTTACAACTCTTGGAATCGACTTTTTTTTTTTAAAAGTGAAATAAAATTTCTGCCCCAGTTTTAGCTACTGGGGATTTTTTCTGGATTTTTCTTTTTCCCTTTTTTTCTTGACTTTTATTTGGTTGGACCGAACCGTGTAAGGTTGCCTACGTATCCTTTTTTTTTTCTAAGGAATCAGGTCTAACGTAGTTCAAACATATGGCCTAACTAATTTTGTTTTCATCTTTTTTTTTTTCTTTGTCATTTTCTCTTTTTCTCATTTTTATTTTCAAAACAAACTGCCCCAACTTCTTTTGTTTAGGGCATAGATCTCAGACTATTTTTTTTCTCTTTTCTTTTTTTTTTTATAAATAAATTGCCCCAACTTTTATTTTCTGAGGGCATGGACTTTGACTGTTCTTTTTCTTTCTTTTTTTTTCACTTAACTTTCTAAGAATTGCCCCAGTTTATACTCTTGGGGCATGGATTTTTCTTTTCATTTTTTTTTGGGCTTTTGACTCTAAACTTGATTCCAAAAGAGGGTGGTCGAGAAAAATGATATCGGCTCAAAAGGGGTAGAGAAGGGTATAAAGTGTTTAGATAGCAGAAAAAGGGCCTCCCAACCTCGAAAATGCCAAAACATATTATCTTTTTATGATCACAACATTGATGAACATGTCTGTTTTCTTGGTGTGTCGTGGTCGAAAGACACTTTTCATCCATTAATGTCAAAATTTCGACCAAGCTTAAGTTGATTCAATATCCTCAAGCCCGATATACACAATGATTTGAAGGTGAATTTTACTCAACCTTAATTCCAAAGTATTTCAACTCTTTATTCGTCCTCAAAAGTGTCTCTTTATCACTTATCTCATTCAAGACTAAATCAGTTTTTTAAGATCAGGCCAAAATTTCCGCATGCATGTCATATCACTAAAACTAGAGGGAAAAGAACTAAGCATGGAATGACACAAAAGGACAAATTGTATTTTATTGAGTAAGCAACAAGACAAACAACCTAAAATCCAAGTTATAACCCTAAAATAACCCGGTTAATGAAAATAACAACAAAACATACCGACAAGACTTACACAAACAAAACAGAGGGATAGAAGGGTTTGACTCAATAAAACAAATAAAATCTGGATCACAACCCTGAAATAACCCAGATAACAGAAAAAACATCAAAACAAGCTACCAAGATTCCTTCCTCGTGACGAGAGGGAATGACTTTTCAATTGCTAAGCTTGATATTTAGCCACAAATTTGCTCATCAGAATCAATAGAGCCTTCTCCAATTTCAAAATCATTAACTTCAGTCAGCGAGTTCCCGAGAGGATTCTCATACTCCATGTCATCATGCATCATCCCCACAAAGTGTGCATCATCATGTGCAGGTAAAGGATTATGCGTGATATTATGGGTGTCACTATCTTGGATCACAATCAGGTTTTCCTGGATCATCCTTTCTATTTATCTTTTCAAATCCCGACAACTTTCAACATCGTGCTCCTGGGCATTGTAATGGTATTCACACCTTTTAGAAGGGTCAAAACTTCTTGCACGTGGATCCACATGATTTGGAGGAATAGGTGCAATCATGTCATAATACTTTAATTTCTCAAACAAGCTTGCATATGACTCTCCTATTGGTGTAAAATTATATTTCAACATTTGTTCTCATCTATACCCCTTGCTTGGATGTGGGTTATAGGACACTTGGATATTCTATGGAGGCTGGTGGAGATTTTGCGATGCTCGCCTTCTGGGGTGTCTTGGTGGCTGGACAACATACTCAGGTGGAGCAAAAAAGTATTGTGGGTTCTGAGGTGGATAGGATTGCTCAGGGGAATCATCGGAAAACAGACGAGGCTGGTCATACCTTCGAGATGTTCTCCTAGGACCTCTTCTCAACCCTGATGCCATCATGATTTCTTCATCTTCCTCATTCATGTCACTAAAACTACCGGATTCAATTTGGACAACCTGAGTTGCGACTTTGAGAACTGCTTGGCTTATAATTTTGCATGTCTTAAGACCTGAATGACAATAGTCGAGATGGGTGTGAACTCTGGGAAACCATGAGAAGAAAAGGGCGGACTTTGGTCATTAGCCCATTCTTGACACATTTCAGCCATTTTCTGTTTCAGAACTCTATTTTCCTCAACCACAGTAGACTCTTGTTGAACCCTTTGACCCTGAGTCTCATGACTGCTAGTAACAGCTTCAATGTCACTTGTCATTTTTCCCTTGGATTTTGTGTTGATAGCTTACCACAAACTGACCACCTCAAACTATCTTCACAATTCAAAACAAAAGACACGTTAGAAGTTATCACTTTTTTTTCTTTTTTTCATTTTTTTTCCCACTCTTTTTAATTTTTTCTTTTTTGGTTATGATCGAATCCTATGGGGATTGCCTACGTATCATGACGCCGCATGAATCAGATCTTGCGTAGTTCGGAATGATTGTGAATAAAGTAAATAACCTACCCAACTTTTTTTTTTTTGGATTTTGAATATATTTTTTGTATTTTTGTATTTTTGAGACTTAAAAAGAAGAAAGAAAATATTTTTGGATTTTTGGACTTTAATTTGAATTTATGAAAGAAATACTTCTAAACAAAATATACTTTTGAGTCTTGAATTTTCTTTTCCATTTTCGAAATGGGAATGAAAATATTTTTGAATTTTTGAATTTTTTTTTAATTTTTGGAATTTTTGGGAAAAGACGTCTAAAAACAAGGTAGAAAATGTATGCCCTTTTTATTTGGTTTTTTATTTTATTTTATTATTATTATTTTTTTAAACATGGGTCTGAAAGAAAGACTTTTCTAAAAAGGTAAATAAGGAAAATATTTTTGAAAATTGGGAAAAAGACTTCTAAAAAGAAGGTAGAAAATATTTTTCGAATTTTGATTTCGTTTGTTTTCTTTTTCTAACGAAAGACTCTTACAAATAAAATATATTTTGGTATAAAATTTTCTTATTTCTTATTTGAAATTTTCTAAAGAACGGATTAAAAAAAATATTTTTGGATTTTTTTTAAATAGGGGCCGGAACCGATGAGGTTTGCTTACGTATCTCACATCCGGTGAGAATCAGATCCGCGTAGTTCTGCCAATTTTGACGGAACCGGGAAAACATGATATTAACTTATTTTCATTTTCTTTAAAATACATTTTCTCTTTCTCCATCTTTCAAAATATTTTGGCAGAGTTTCATGACATTTTCAAGTATCAGGATTTTCATAAATCGGGTAAATTTTCTATCATATCCGACTCTTGGTTTTTTTTTGGTTGCTATTTTTCTTTATTCGGTCAACAAATAAGACAAAATAAAATATTGTACACATAGCAGGTAAGATGCATCATGATGGTCTTTTATTTCGGGTTCACCTGTTCTAGACGGACCCAACCCCTGTGTTGAATCCCCTAAGTCAAATGCACGTGATGTAAATAATCCTTCCTACTAGGGATCCGACATGAGGCTATGTTATACTAGGTTTAAATCCTGGGGTTTTGTTCTAAACAAGGCTTACCCGAGCGGACAGCTCGAGCCGAGGTCGGGGCAGCGTACCGGGAATACAGAAGCTTCACCGGCTTTGCAACTTGTCCGTACCTCGTTCTAAAATTGGGATGACTCTAACAGAAAAAAAGTCACACGAAGTGCACACTTCCCAGATGACTTAGAAGACTCGGAGAGAAGAAGAGTTTCGGCACAGTTTATATGCAATTCACATAATATCAAAGCGGTAAAATGCGGCATTTAACACATTAGGTTCAAACATGTAAAAATCAGATAATAAAGGCAAGTATAACAATTATTCTAAGCTCGAATTCTTGAACCCTGAACCAGAGATTCTGGGTTCAGTCCCCAGCAGAGTCGCCAGAGCTGTCACACCTCCTTTTTTCACTAGTAAGGGTGGATTAAGGGAGTTTTTCCAATTAAAGTGTCATTATTCGATTCTGGAATTATTTATTCAAATTCAGAGTCGCCACCCGAATTTTTTACGGTGTTCCGAGCACCATTTATTTATTAAAATCCCAAACCGAGGAAATTTTTTACTCTGTTTAAAAAGTCCGCGAACACAGAAATCTGGGTAAGGAATTCTGTTAACCCGAGAGAAGGTGTTAGGCATTCCCGGGTTCCGTGGTTTTAGCACGGTCGCTCAACTATTAATAATTGGCCCAATTATCTGATTAATTACGTGTTTCAAACCTATTATGCATTTTTAAACCTTTTGACCACTTTTAATTATTTATGGAATTATTTTCGAACAAGTCACGATGTCGTACACTTGTCGTTTTGGTATACGTTGCAAATTGCGCCACATGAAATGCACCTGCGATTTACGACATATTTATTTTTTAATATTAAACAAAGTTATAGCCAGGTCACATGAAATGCACACCCAAACTTTGACACATTGCGAATTGCGCTACGTGAAACGCACCCGCAATTTACAACATGTTAATTTTTATTGTTATTTGAAGTTATAGTCAGGTCACATGAAATGCACACGTGAGTGAGATTTATGTATCGTCACCATGTCACAGGAACCGTACCCATAGTCACGATGTTTATGATTAACAGCGCACCTAAAGCAACTAGCACATTTGAAAACTTTCTAATCTTTGAGATTACTGCAAATTACACGAATTTATGGATAAAGAATTGTGGGGAAGAT
>ML245296.1:0-34105 GCA_005239495.1 Nicotiana undulata
CCTAGTACACATAGGATTAGGGTTAGTGTTATTTACTCCTATTCAAACTACTTAACTAACACATACTTTTTTCCTGGAGATGGGAGATCTCCTTCATTCTCCATTATTTGTCATATTTGATACCAAGCTTTATTTGTAGGCAGAGAGAACTGATGAAGGAAAGGCTGGTAAAGAGTATGGTCTTTCCACTATCTCATCCAATCGAAATGGGATTTCAATGACACATACTGCACTTGTTCCTTACCAGCATGATACTATGGATATAGGCGATTTACAAACTGTTTTGGCTTCAAAAGAGAAGGCTTTGACACAAAGTGCCCTTAGAGTTCTTCATAAACGAGAGAAACTGGTAATCTTATGTTTGGTATGACGTAGAGTATATGTGGTCAAGAGCCTTTTCATTTTTTAATTTTTTTTGCTTTTAATACTGCTGTTATTCCTTGATCAATTTAAAGTTGAAAGTCAGTGTTTGGAAAGTTTGGAGATATCCTCTTTTTTTGTGTCAGGTCTTATAGTCAACAGAGCAATGGTTTCCAAACTGAAATCCAATTGCTACTGCTTCCTGATGCTCTGAATGGTTAGCAATATACTTATGGCTTTTTCCTGATCTATGCTGGCGAGCTGATAATTCAATTAATATTGCTTATACGGCCACATTTATTTTTTCCTTTTCCCTTCGATCGTCCTAAGTATATTTTAATCTATCTTAATTCTTTGTTTCATCTGACTTCCGCGTAATCCAAAATGAGAAACTAAGTTCACCCATTAATTCCTCAAGTTGGACTGTTGCACGATGAAGACTATGATGTATATTTTCCAAACTGACCACTTAAAACTTGTGTCGATGAATCAAGAATGTTCGTCCTTCAAAATATATTCCGGTAATTTGTGATGGTCCTCATCTATGTACTTTTAACGGGCCAAAAGTCTTGTGGATTTTTCCTTTTTCTGTCTCTGCTTTTTGAATTATTTTACTACTGTATTATTTTTCTTATTTCCATTTTAAAAATTCTGTGGAGTAGTTTTTAAGCTGATTAGTGGAGCTTATACTTTATTTGGTTCTCAGTAATATCGAGTTGCTATCATTTCTTGGCAGTGTCATCAACAACATAAATTAGAAGATGAAATAGCATTATGTGATAAAAGTATTCAAAGAATCTTAGATGGTATGATTTCTATCTCAGGCTTTAGTAGCTTCATTTTATTTCGGTTTTTTTGTGCTAGCTTTAATCTCCTTACATGGCTTGGTACTGTATGGATCAAAATTATTTTCTTCTGCTAGTTGTTTGTTTTTCTTCTCTCTTATTTGATCTTCTTTAAGAAGTGAATGTCAATGGACTAAGTTTCTATTCCAAACTAGTTGCATCTCCTTTTAGACCCATTTTATTCCAAGCTGACATGGTGAGTGTGTAGTGGGCATGTCCTAATGAATTCAACCTTTAGGAGATTCATCATAGTTATACTATTCTTATGCTGGTTGTCAAACCTACCCGCAACCCTCCTTTATACATATGCTTGGGACTGAAGGAAGTCAAAACTAAAGCAATTACTCCATTTTTTTACCTCAAGTAAAATGTATGACTATAAAACCTTGATGCATTATTATGTGAGAAATTATCAGATGCAAAAAGTCAGTATTGCGGAGTTGGATAACTGAACATGGAAGACTCATAGCATTGTGTTTCTTCTCTCTTTGTTAACCAATTAGATACAATTACTTGTGCATAAAAGCTGAAGGGGAGCCTTGGAGCAGCAGTCACGGGTTCGAGTGGTGGAATCAGCTAATGATGCTTGCATCAGGGCACATGATTCCTACTTCACGCCCCCTTGGGGTTCGGCCCTTCCCCCTACTCTGCGTGAACGCGGGATGCTTTATGCACTAGGCTACCCTCTTTTTATTTTTTACTTGTGCATAAAAGCTGCACTCGAAACAACTAAAAAACGATCAATATTATATCTCACATCGTAAGTTTATTACCAGTTGTACGGACAGATATTAGAGTTGATATCATAACTGTTATGCATGGAGTACAACAAAGACCCCAATGGTGCTGGGACTAAAATGGTTTCCTTTCTCTTACTTTCTTTTTCTGTCCTCTTTGTGTTGGAGGGTGGGTGGGAGGTGAAGGGTACAGTGTGGTTGAGAACTGTGATCAAATCAGGCTTTCATGGCCAAGTTTGGTTGTGGAGGTTTGATTCCCCATCATGTTTTCATAGTTTCTTGGAGTTGTGAGCTACTCAAAATTGCTGTATCATGAACTTGATCCAAATTACTGAAGGTCAATGTGCTCATGTTGTTGTTGTTGTTGTTGTTGAATGTGCTCATGTTATTTTAAAACCTTGTAGCTGGCAAAGATAATTTGGCGCTAAAACTAGAAACGCTACTGGGTTTCTGTGATGAAATGTGCTTGAAGGATAGGGCTGCTATCCAAGAAGAAGGCCATCAACCTGACGAAGAGCTTGACTTGGTTCAACCTACGAGTGGAAGGAAATTGTCCAAAGCTGTACGCACTTCACAACGTGCATGTCAGGCATGTTTTGGCATCAGAACTTGCTTAAATTTTATCTCCTCTTTTTCCCGTGTTTGTTCCATGCATTATAACTTGATCACTTCCATATGGATTAGTGATGTCTGTGCTCTTGGTATGCTCAAGCATCATGTCCGATAATGTTTCTCTCTGCCCCTTAAAAGTGTCGAATGATCCTTAAGAAATGCTTGTGTTGATCAACAATATTATCAGCCTTGCCTGCATGGGACTATGTGTTATCTCTTTTGTGATTGCTCGCATTTTTCCATTTTCTGATGAGCATCTTATGAAGCATTTACACCCTGTTGTCATTTTAGCCCACTATATGTAACATTTTTTCTTTTGGCAGGACTTGTATCAAATATGTTGTGTGAATAACTGGAAGTTTCCGTCATATAGTGTGTCAGCAACAGATGGTATGTCATTTTACATTGATGCGAATGTTTTTTTTTAAACAGGTAGAATACATTGATGTGAATATTAGATGGCTTCTCATGTATTACTGCTACTACAGTCTGCTTGTGCATTTTTTTTCTCTTTCTAATAAAGATGGTGTTACAGCTACTCAAAAGGGGGTTCGCTGGGAAACTTGTTTTAGGCAAATTCCACGTTGGAAAGGGAGGGTAAATTTAGGGGCCCTATAAGGGTGAGTTCATGATGTAACTGTTGAGGCACCTTTTGGCTTAAAGCCCTAGTAAAAAACCATGAGGCGCAAAAGTCTTGAGGTGGCCTAGAGCGACGGGGCCAAAGCGCAATACCTTGGCAGTTGGGCCTGGGCCGTGACAGATAGTTGAGAACATCTGGTTGCTGATTATAAAGATCAAATGTTTCTTGAAACAGAGAGATGGAAGTAAATCTTCCCTTAAGAAAACAAAAAGGATATGAACTTAATTTTCGTTTTGGCCTGTTGGTACCGTGATGCTGACTTGTCTTATGACCCAAAAATGACAAGATCACATCATCTCTATTTGCACGAGCAGTTACAAATAAGTTTATTACAACAAACAACAACGACCCAGTAAAATCCCACTAGTGGGATCTGGGGAGGGTAGTGAGTATGCAACCTTACCCCTACCCGAGGAGTAGAGAGGCTGTTTCCGAAAGACTTTCGGCTCAAGGAGAGGAGAGGAGAGGAGAACAACATCATATATTAGTACCACCATCATATACCTTGGCTCAAGAAGAGGAGAGGAGAGAAGAGAAGAGAATAACAACATCATATATTAGTACCACCGTCATATACCATAAGAATAATAACAACATCATGAAAGCCAGAAAATAGGTGCAAAGCAAAAGCGGTAACCATTAAATAAACTCGGCTCTATGACAAACGAAAGAGTATTAGGACACAACATCGTCACTAGCTGTCACAGACAAAAACCCTACCAAACTAGCCTAACAAAGGAACGAGCTAAGGGAAGGCTCGACTACCTCCTAACCTACAACCCTAATACTCGACCTCCACAGCTTCCTATCAAAGGCCAAGAAATGAGTTTATTCTGTCCAAGAAACTAGGAGTAATTCTGTGTATACTTCTCTCAATTTATTCGTCTCCCAGGCTTACATGTGCTTGCACGGGTGAGAATGTCCCTGTGTACTTGATCTCAAACTTTCTCACTGGCACTTCCTCTGCAACTTCTGGCACATCGGTCAGACATACTCTTCTACTCCACTGACCTTGTCTTGGGGTTTCTAATAATCCACCGTATCTAATGAGTGGGTTGACAACATTAACCTCATCTTCGACCATAGCATGTGACGATTCTTTCATGTACAGCCCTTACCTACCCAGACCTTTGCTTCACAATACGTAGTGATTTTGAAATAAGATGCGGTTTCTTTTAGGCATCTTAGTACAATGTGCTTTGGCTTTTTCTTGTTCATTGCCCGTAAAAGAACATCATCTTTTAACATGAAACCTACTTTTGAATTTCCTTCCCCATTATAATTTTCATTTGTTTCTGTGGTGAACTTCCCAAGATGGTGTAACTTCCCAAGATTTTGTTCTATCTTTCCATTAATGCTGCGCTACTGAACAGACTGCATTGGGGTGGGGGGTTCATCTGTCGGACAAGCTAGTAATACCTATTTGTTGTCTGAAACATAGTTTCCCCCTGATAAAAGGAAAACAGAAATTCTCAATGTTGGCTGCTCACAACCTATAATCTAATTTTATTACATTTATTGGTGGATTTTAGATTCCATCTAGAATCTAATTTTAAATTCCAGATTCAACTAATCTCTTGTGTTCATTTACTTATAGGTGGATTTCATGCTAGAGTTACTGTAAAGGGGGTTGACTTTCTGTATTCTTGTGAGAGTGATCTGCATCCCAGCCCCTCTGAAGCACAGGAGTCAGCTGCATTTCAGATGATTGCCAAATTACAGACTATGGCAGATCACATGCATTAGATTGCATGATAGCAAAGAACTTCAACACCAACATTTTCAAATCCTACTTCTAATGCTTCAGTCAGATACTGAAGGAACTCTATCCTGCTATTGTCTTTTTCTTTTAATGCCAATTTGCTTCATTCAGTGGCTTTTGTCTGTATTTGAGTTCAGAGGCATGGCAATTCAACAACTAAATCTTGTAGGCAGCTTAGTTCTCTAGTTTCCAGGATAGTAAAATGTAGGGTATAACCAATTGTTTAGTCTAATTTGAACTCAGCTAAACTTTAGAACAGAGCGGGTCATGGCCATCTAATGATTCAAATCATTTTGACCCCCACAATTTAGCTCAACCTTACGTATTCTTCGTCAGCAGATCCTATTAGTTCGTGTCATAATTAAGGTAACAAATTATGACCCATATCTTTGCCTCTTTTTTTCGTCTATATTTTGGTAAAAGAGAATCAGTGGCTCAACTTAACTTAGCATTCTTGTTATCGTTAACATGGAGTTTGCATTTCGATTACAAGTTTAGAAGTATACGCAGCCATCGCCCAACTAAAACTTTAATATTGGAAAGTAAAAACAGTAGAACAACAAAAGTAAATAGGAAAAAAGGAGGAATTTAATCTTTGCATTGATTTGTCTTTGTCGTGAGAGTGAGAGTGAAAACAATAGCGGGCCGGTTACGATGTCATACGCGGTGAACGATTAGTTCATTATTTAGTTCAAGATTATTCTCACAAATTACTGACAACAATATCTGAGAAAAAAAGTTTAAAATCGTAATCTCACAGAGTTATTTCTCCCTCCGTTCACAGAAAAATTAAATGGACACTATTAACTTATTAGTTAATTCCAACAGAAGTGACATCTTTATAAATTTAAAAATAATTCAAATTGAATTTTGTATTTTATTTTTGTTGGTAAGATTTATAGCCACACAAATGAAAGCGAGATCTTGCAACCACACCCGAAGAAGTACGCAACAAAGCTCTTTTCCTTTCTCATTGAAGTATGCAGTGAGGAATCGAAGGGATGAGAGCCCATTCAATTCTGTGATTAAATCAAAATTTTCCCTTTGTTAGTTTACCCACTGTAAAGCGTGAGCAAAAGTTAACAAAAGTTTTATAATCGCACAAATATTATGATATATTTAGATGATAAGTTTTGTTAAATTCGTATCTAGTTAACTATGGAATCGAAAGATTTAAATAGAAAGGAAAAAATATTATATAAAATATGTGACTTGATATGGTAAAAAAAAATACTAGTAGAGGAAACAATCAGGGTTTTGTCCTTTTCTTGCTAGATCTAGTGGAGGGAGTAAATGAAAATGTAGAGAAGCAAGTCAATCTTTTGGGCAACCAATGAATGTAGAGGATTAGGATAAGGAGAATAGTAATTTGTAGAGGAGGTTTAAACAAGCAGATGGAGGAGTAATTTGTAATATTGGATAATATCATTATCTAGAAGCAATCCACAAAAGAGGTGACACGTGTAAGGTTGTAAATCACAAATTGCAAGTCTTCACTAATATTATTATCAAGGGAGCATGTAAGTCTATAGAATCACATTTACAAGTTAGAGCAGAAGAAGAAAAGTGATCGAGCACAGGAAATGGCAAGCACAGTAATGAGCTCATTGAGCCTCAAACCTGCAGGTTTCAGTGTGGAGAAGACAGGAGTGAAAGGACTGCCATCACTTGCTAGGTCTTCTTCTTCCTTCAGAGTTCAAGCCAGTGGTGTCAAGAAGCTTAAAACTGACAAGCCTTACGGTATATATATTTCTTCCTTCCATTCTTGTAACTTATATAAACGAAGTACATAGTTTTATCTGTTGTAAGAGGTTTTTATCATGTTCTACATGTTACCAATCCATGCTTGTCATTAAACTTCATTACTTTCTACTTAGATTTTATGGATCTTTATGCAAATAATCTGTCAGATTCATTGTTTATTTTTTCTAGACGGCATACATAAATTAAATACTGGTTATATATGTCATTTGCCAACTCTTTTTAGTTTGAGCGGTTGGATTGGTGGTTATTTAAGTTCATTCTTCTATATTCTTAGGTGATCTAATTGTTATAAAAATACTTACATGTTATAATTTACACATAATATAAGTTATTTACAACTACTTTTAGAAAATTACATTAAATATCATTTATTTTGAAATCTATAACTTTTCACATATCTAATATTTCTCTTGGGATTCTCTCACCTAAAATGTATTCTAATTATATCTCTTGAGATTCTCTCACCTAAAACCTATCTATCTGTATTAATTTCCCACCAATTTCTCCACGAGTATATCCCAATGTCCCTAGCCTCTTTCCTCCCTTTTACATATATAAGTCGTCCCCGAATGTGTAGAAAATAATATGTCATTGCCGTCCTCCCTCCACCCCACTACGAAATGTTGATACCCTTCTTTATACTCCTTTACAATATATTTCTTAATCACCCAATTTGACTTCTCCCTACAATTAATAATTAAATACAGTAAAAATATATAGTAATATAATATATTATATTTATAATATATAGGATATTATATGCTTATATATGTGTATACATTATAATAAATTAAAGGTAGACTGTAATAAAATAACGTTTGTATATTGTATAATTACATATAATATATGATATATATTTATTACATATTGTATATTATATGTTATACAATATATAATTGTCAAAACCTAATAACTCATCATATTTCTTGAAGATTGATTTTCTCTAATTAAAATAATGTTGCGAAGACGAATTGATTGTAGGAAATATTCCTACTATAAGTTTACCAAAGTGTGGAGAATGAAGAATTGAAAGAACGAAAGAATCCCATGATGGAGAATCTATTTTAATGGAGGATACAATGTATTTTTATGGGGGATCCATTGTGGTTATGAGATAGTATTATCATGGTAAACTAAAGCATTTGTAGTAATAATTTATAATTAATAAAATTGAGAATTTTAAGGGACTATTATGGATACTTTTCACAATTAGATCCCTTTTTATATTTAAGTACTCGGCGTTATATAAGGGTACATTTTTATAGATCATGTTTATGTTGTAGAATATGTTATTATTTTGATAGTGGTAGATTATGAGATTTTTTGTGAATCCGCAAGTAAACATGAAAATTCATGGATCTCTTGGAAAAAGATCCAAATCTACCCAAGTACTGTACAAAGTATCGTAATATTATTATTTGTGGTACTTTGGAGCTATTCATATCCTTACCGTTAGCAAATTGTTTCGTATTGTCGGTATTAAGTGTTAACCGGGAGAATTTCACATGTTAAAATACTTCTTAAAAGCTCCAAATTTAACCAGCGGCTTTAATTATGTTTTAAAATTATCCTCCAATATACTTTAGGTTGGGGCTCCATTAGGGTCAAGGGTTAATAGATATGATTTGCCAACAATGAAAGTATGAATATATAAAAAGTATAACGGAAGATATTTTGTATAGAGTAGGAGTGTTTTTAATCCTTTCCAGTCAGCTCCAGTTTTGACTGATTTCATTTTTACCTTCTAAATCGTGTTTTGGGTTGTATATTTTGTAGATATATTATCCCATATGTTGTTTCTTCTATCTGCTGATTATAAAGTGCTACCATTTGGTTTTGTCATTAGGAATTAACGGAAGCATGAGCCTGAGAGATGGCGTTGATGCCTCAGGCAGGAAGCCCAAGGTTTGTCTCTACATTTTTGCTTTCAAGTATTATATTGTTAGTTATGAAGGCAAAAAATATCTATTATTTGATATGAAATGTCAAATGTTTTTTAAGATAAAATAAAATTGTTTCTAAGTAAAAGTAAAATCTATGTCAAGATCTATTCTACACTAAAAATTGTATTCTACTCTGAACATCAATATTCTTTTTGTCATGAAGATTAGTACTCCATGTCATAGCATAGGCTACATAAACGAAATTCATAGACCCAAAAAATAGTCAAATTATTTTGTGCTGTGACACTTGTAATATATAAGCAAAAAACGTTGGTTATGTTCAGGGAAAGGGTGTTTACCAATTCGTTGACAAATATGGAGCAAATGTTGATGGATACAGGTTAGTGATAAATTAACTTCTTTGCTTAACGTATCACCCACTAATAAAAAAGAATAAACCAATCAATCTAATTATTTTGTGTTAACCAAATGCAGCCCCATTTACAACACAGATGAGTGGTCTCCAAGCGGTGATGTCTATGTTGGAGGTATGACAGTCTTTTGAAATTGATTGATGATGATTACTTCTACTAAATGGCCAAGAGGAATTTAGGGTGGGTTACAAGAAATTTAATATGAAACTCTTGTTTTTAGCTTGAAATATTGAGTAAAGATCATATTCATTTTGAATTCACGGACGCTAGATCTTGATTCGCCTATCCTTTCCGGTCTGCTTTCCTAGCCTCCATTAATTCCTAACAAGTTATACAGAAAAAGTTTCTCCACTTGTTTCTTTCTTCCAAGCTTGAACGATGGTAAAAATTGCAGGTACCACTGGCTTAGCCATATGGGCAGTCACCTTGGTCGGCATCCTAGCTGGAGGTGCTCTCCTTGTTTTCAACACAAGTGCTTTGGCACAGTAGATCATTATCCTTGTACTCCTATTTAAGTTGTATTCCAGCTCGCACCATGTATCTTTCCAAGAATACTTTCTAGTACAAAATATTTCCTGGCATCTTGATTAATCTTGTAATTGCTGTGATTTCACTGTGGATATATTAAACATAATGTTGATTATTTATGCTACTTGTGATCTCAACCTTTTAAGCATAATCGTTTCATCGAGATTGACTGCCTTCCATGAACTAACGACTTGCCTGCCAATATCATACAACAGACCACTAGTATTCCCATAAATGGGATGAGATAGAGAGGTTATTTCCAATATATCCTCGGCTCAAGGAACACCGGAGATAAAGCAACAAATAGAAAACAATAGTAACAACAATATATTAAGGTAACGGGCGCCAATGACACATGTAATACTCACACAACAGACAACTACTGTGATAATAATGCCAATGCAACAGTAATATGTTACATTCAATGCAGATGTAAAGAAATTCCACGATGCTAGCAAAAATCTTCATTTGCCTCTAGCACATTGTTAAATGTTCAAATATTGTTTTCTTTAAGTCCAAAAAAATGGTACAATTTTGACCTCTTAAAGTTGATGTACAGAGAAAAGAGCTCGATCATAAATGTTGGCTAACCATACAACCAAACCACAAGAACAAAATATGCAGCAATGAGCTAACTACATACTTCCTTTTCACTACCTTAACTATAATTCTTCTGTTTTGGCTCAGGTGACACCTAGTCACCCAGAAAATTTAGACGCCCAAAATAAAATAAAATAAAGCATTCTTGTTTGCACAACAGGCAACCAGTCCAGCAATGGACGTATCTATCTCCTTCTCCCCACCAAAATGTACTACTAAACAAGAATATACATCTATCTTCTTTCTTCAACAATGTAGTACAGAAATGGTCTCATACTAAGCAATTCGGGTAGCGACTCTTTCAATTTTGTTCATTTCTTATATAGACTCAGATGGATGTCAATATCGGTTGTGAAATTTGTTGTCATAATCAATAAAAGCAGAACTCTGATTCATGTTATTGCATCTCTTGAAGTGCATCTTCCTCTTGAAGCTGTGGCAGTGGGTGTTTCGATGAAGAAGAGCCCAAAAACCCAGTTGCGTCTACCACGGATGACCAAACCATCTGCACAGGCAGATAGATAATGTCATTTCTACGCCCCTAAAATATTGATTTACAGTGTACAAGAAACCTCTCGCTGTGTTAAGCCAATAACTACGACATATAAAAATTATGGGTACTATGACCACAAATGGCCATAGTTTCCATCTGTCTTCCATCTAAAACTATATCCTACAGACTCAAGATACAAGAACAGATAAGCTAATGAACAATGAACATGGATGTTTGCTTTATTAGTTCCCTTTTATTATCAGGTTATTTATTCACTTAAAACCTCCCAGGTTATCTTCAGATATTGAACTTATGTTACACAATATGACAAGTAAAAACACTTCCAAAATGCACCTAAAAAGTGACTATAATTACCTTCTCTATTTCTTCAGAGAGAAGAGGATTCTCTCTCAAATACTGCAATGCTTTCTCTCGTCCCTGTCCCAGCCTTCATAAAAGCATTAAGAATAAGTGTTAACCAGCATAAGATTAGTAATAAAGTAAAACATCAAAGAAACAGTGCTGAGTCACATAATATTAGTAATGAACCGGTTGCAAGATTCGGCTCACGGATATAATAAGACAAATCATTGATTAATCTTAGCTTCTGCACCAATAATCAGTAAATTGGACAGTTCTGAATCACTTCATTTTATGGGACAGTTCTGAATCACATTGAGAGTCAATTTCTTGCTTATTCTTATCACTACTTAAAATTATTTCCTTTAGCAACGATATGAGGTATGAGTAATATAAAGAGACCTAAGCTGTTTTCTTTTCATTTGAACGTAAGCTTTGACACTTCTAGTATGGCCTACAGAAAAATTTCAGACTCTTGATTGGTCATGACAAAAATATGCAAATATTTCTGTTGAGATATGGAGTTCCATAATTAACAGTTTTGTAAGCTTCTTGGTAGTCCCTATATTTTAGCAAAAGCTGCAAAATGTACAAACCTGTGCTCCCCATAGTTATACCATGAACCCTTCTTAGACACCACGTCAATTAGTTCA
Source organism: Nicotiana undulata (assembly GCA_005239495.1). NCBI lineage: Eukaryota > Viridiplantae > Streptophyta > Magnoliopsida > Solanales > Solanaceae > Nicotiana > Nicotiana undulata. Next base: position 11,672 of record ML245296.1, read on the forward strand.
GCACAATCTAATACGCAACCCTGCAAAAGGTCAATTTCAGGAACAGAATTTGAGCCGATCACAAAGGAAAAGAAAGATAATAATGCCACACAGACCAGCTTGCTCACTCCTTCTCCAAAGATAATTTCAAATTCTGCTTGCTTGTATGGCCTAGAAACCTAAGAAGGAAAAGAGTAAGACCATTAGCATATTGGCACCATAATCAGCAAGAAGATGCAAACAGTAATAGATCAGATGTATACTGGCAATTTCTTCGATGTTCTTGAATTTGCTAAAAGAGCTTCAAAAATAAATAGAGGTCTTTGGTAGAAGAGATTTCTGCAAGGATGCATCACTAAAGTAGCTGTCTAAAATCTTCGACAATATACACCAATTTACAATAATTATACAGTGGAATCTCCATGCTTCGCCAGTGCAGGAAATCCAATAACCATGACAACCTTTATCATGCAAATGTCAGCTTTATAGTTTAAGCACTCAACACTTGTAAAAACTGAACCATTAACACATGTTTTCCATTTCGACAAACAAAATACTGATGCCACCACATTGAGTAAATATGATGTGAAGCCGTTTTACCTTGCTCTTTTGAACTCTTACCCGGACCTTAAGGCCCACTTCCTCATCTCCTTTTGCCTGAAAGAATCAGTAACAGTTTTTCAATATAGAAAACTTAAATGTGTGAAAAATATAAAATAAATTAGCCATCTGAGCAGTTCTGCACTCACAGATTTTATCTTCCCTGTTGAACGGATCTCAAGTCGAACTGAGGCGAAAAACTTCAAGGCAATCCCTCCACTTGTGACCTCAGGATTTCCATAATAAACACCAATCTGATTCCAATCATAGGAATAATTATCATTCAGCATGTGAGTCCACAAGTAAAGATGAGAATCATGCAGTATATGAAGCTAATCACACTTATGGAAGCTAGAATGGCATGTTTACTTAGAAAGAGCATGCTGCAATTTCTAAGTCAAGAATACCTTGTATCTTATCTGATTGAGAAATATAAGAGTACATCCAGCTTTCGAAGCATTGCCTGACATTTTACGTAAAGCTTGACTCATCAGGCGTGCTTGTAAACCCATTTGCTGCATCCCAATTTCTCCCTACACAAAACAACATGCCATGAAATCAGGAACTGGTGGGGACTTTCTAAACATTTAGAAAACTAAAATATTGGCTTACCTCAATTTCAGCCCGTGGAGTAAGGGCTGAGACTGAATCAATACAAATGAGATCTACAGCACCCGATCTGCACATTCGGTCTGCGACTGGGGCAACCAAAAGTTTGGTTAAAAGTGCAAACTATCATTGATAAGTTTGCTAGCACAAACAACGCAAAGTCATTTCTAATGGTGTAACGAGGGAAAAGTATTACTTTCTAGAGCCATCTCTCCGTTATCAGGTTGGCAGACAATCAAATTCTCTACATCTACTCCAAGTGCTTTAGAGTATGCAGGATCAAAAGCATGCTCAGCATCAACAAGCATTGCATTGCCTCCTAGCTTCTGCATAACGAGAATTTAACAATTTATAGTCTGTCTCACTTCACACAAGAACATCTTTAAGTAAGAAGCCTAAGATAAGTGGTTTCAGTGGATAGGCTGCAGCAATAAAGGTCTAATGGACCCTAGAAGGACTCTAAGCTTGCCTTTTACCCTTCCAAATTGTCCATTATTTTCTTTCCAGTTCATCTGTAGATAGAACCATATGACTTCTGTTTTTCATCCAAATTATCAATTGCCCCCTCCTGTCCAAGTGCAGGCCCATGCCCAGTAGAAGTTCCAAATTAATGAGTAGAATAAACCAAACACATATAGCACCTGTACTTCCGCAATAGCATGGAGAGCTAAGGTAGTCTTTCCGCTACTTTCAGGTCCATATATCTGTAAAGACAAATGTGAGTGAAAAATATCAGACAACAAATTGCACCAATCTTGTTAATATTCCACACGCTCATATCAGTTGAGGAATTCAAGATGTACAGAAAAATCAGAATCTAATACCCCAGCCTATTGATGAAATAGTTTTGTAACAAAATCAACTTTATTAAAGTATCACTTTTAATTGTTCTGTGTAGCTTCATGTAGGATTACTCCACCAATGTGTAATCAAAACCAACAAGTATTAATGAGTACCTCTATTGAAGCAGCCATATGCTTTTGAAACCAAGAGAAATCAATTAATCTTAACCAAATAGATGATTAATAACCAGCAATAACTGATGCATATTGAAAATACAGATGAAAAGTATTGAAGTTAAAACCTCAACAATTCTCCCTTTGGGAAGGCCACCACCTAAAGCAAAGTCAAGCGTCAAGCAGCCACTTGGAAAAGTTTCACTGCAGAAAAAAAGCAGATTGTAAGACTGATATATCTCTACAGAGAGACTATTAAAGCTTCCTACAACAGATTCACCATTGACACTTTCCACGTTTTTTTTTCTTTTTTCTTTTATTTGGCATTGAGGAAAAATTACATACACAAGAGCTCCACCCGCACTACCCAATCTAGTGACGCTTCCTTTGCCAAAGGAGCTGTTTATATCATTCATGGCAGCTTCCAATGCCTTTTGCTGAAGCACAAACAGTTAGTCGAGTCAGTTACATGGAAAATCTTCACTGAAGCTAATGATTGTTAACAATTTTCCGTATAAATAAAAACAAGCAAATATATATTTTTCCCAAAATTTCATTTTAAACACATGCTTTTGCACACATATGTTTTGTGTGAGTGAGTGAGAGAGAGAGACCCGGTCGAGGAAGCGAGCGTCGTAATCGGGAGAGAAAGCTCCATTGACTTTGTGGTCAAATTCTGAACGAACCCTAATTCCATGTACAGAAATTTGAGGCCGAGATACTTTGTGGTAGAGCTTTACTGAAGTAGAGTAGCTAGGGGACTTGTAACAAATTTTGGAGCCAAAAAGCTGAGATTTCACTGGGAAGCTTAAATCCATCGAACTTGCTCTTTTTCTCTCTACTGTTTAAAGCTCACTTCAAAATTCAAGTTGTAAACATTATAGCTGAAGAAGGAGCACAGCTGCAAAGACTATGGTGTCGCCGGAATTCAATTGCTCCATAGTTCCACGTTATTAGATATTTTTCTGTTTGAAGCCCAAACCATAAACATGGGCCTATGTTTAAGGCCCAAGTTTGTGGATCGGTATACTACTTAGGGGGATGTGCACAAATAGCCACTAACAAAAGCTGTCTTTACTTTAAAGCCAGTGTTTTAAATGTCTTTATCCTTTAGCCACTAGTTTAATAAATTTTTACCTCACCGGATGAAAATACCCTTCCACTATAACTTATACCTACACTTTTATTGACGATCACCATAGGCAGCAGCAAGACATAACTAACTTCAGCAGCAGCAGAGACTATGATCGTGAACTTGCAAAAGCTTCTCTTCCGATTTCAAACCATAGAATTCAACTTTCTCGTCCAAAAATCAACATAAATTTATAGTAAGTTATGATTTTGTGTGTTTTTGTTGATTTTTATTTCTTTATTATGAATTTGATGGTATGAATTTGATTATTATTTTTTTAATTTCTGTATTGATAAGGTTAAGGACATCGCGTCCTGTGATAATTCAATAAAAATTGAGGACATAATGTTAAGGATTTGGTGTCCCCGTTGCAAATTGAATTGAAAAAGTTAAGGACAGAATGTCCTTAACTTTTTTGTTGTTCTTCTGAATATTAAGGAAATACTATCATAGTTTTGAAAATTGTTTTGAAAAAGTTAAGGACACTTGGTCCTTAACTTTGAATTCAAAGTTCAAAAGTTAAGGATACTAGGTCCTGAAGTTTGAGTTTCAACTTCATAACTTAAGGACATTAGGTACTGAAGTTTGATTTTGAAGTTGAAAAGTTAAGGACACTAGGTCCTAAAGTTTGAGTTTCAAGTTGAAAAGTTAAGGACACTTGGTCCTGAACTTTAGGTTCCAAGTTAAAAAGTTAAGGACACTTGGTCTTTAACTTGGAATTCCAAGTTCAAATGTTAAGGACACTAGGTCCTGAAGTTTGAGTTTCAAATTCATAACTTAAGGACACTAGGTCCTGAAGTTTGAGTTTCAAGTTCAAAAGTTAATGACACTTGGTCCTTAACTTGGTCCTGAACTTACAGTACCTGTTCTTAATTATAAAAAATTTGCTCTTGACTTGCAGGATGGAAACAATATGCATTATAGTTGCATTTAATGGTAGATGGACTGAAGACTATAAGTATCTTGATCATCAAACAAAGCTTGTTCTAGTACCTGAGGCAATTCAGTTTGAAGATTTCATTAAACAGATCTTTGAAGTTATTGAATTGGATAGAGACAAGTTTGAAGCCATGATATGATTTGATATCAACCTGGGAACAAGCAAGGGAATTCTTGTACCCAAAGATTTAGGTCTTCACACATGTATAGAGTTACTAAAAACTCATTCACTCTTCAAGGGTTGTCGTTTCATTGTTGATATTTCGGAAAGAAATTTCGGAGCAACAAGCACCCTTGAAAATGTCAACAGAGAAACTGAGCATGAAAATCAAAACAAATGCCAACAGATAATGGAAATAGATATGGTTGAAGATCAACCAATAACTGAAGAGGTGCTGCAAACATTTGATTCTATTCAAGTTGAAGGACAAAGCATTATAGAGATTGACAACGAACAAGCTTTGGGTATTCAAGTCTCAAAGAGTGCACTGGTAATCGAAGAAGTTGCTGAAAAAACTTCTACTCAACTAACTAGACGAAGGTCAAATTTGAAACAAAAAGAATCCCCAACTACGATATTAAGAGAAAATGCTTCGTTGGATGAAATAAAAGTGGGATCAATATTTGACAAAAAGAAGAGTATAATTAACTGTTTTTCGAATATAGAAATTAAAGGACATTTTGAATTCAAGGTTGTTAGATCAAGCTCAACAAGATATTCGTTGAAATGCAATGATGATAGGTGTGGGTGGTGTGTGCGTGCTTTCAGAATTAAAGATTGAACATTGTTCAAGATAGTAAAGATCGAGAAAAATTATGACTGCTCAGTTAACACTATGAAAGCTAATCAAAGGCATGCAACTTCAAAGTTGATTAGTGATTACATTATTGACGATCTTCGAGACCCAAGGTTTGAAGTTACACCAGCTTTTGTCATGGCAGAAATGCAAAAATTGCATGGACTAGACATTGGGTATCACAAGGCGTGGCGTGCTATTCAACGTGCTTCTGCTTTAATAAGAGGAACTCCTAAAGAGAATTATGAATTATTGTCTTCATACTTGTATATGATGAGAAGTAAAAACCTAGGAACATATACTAACATAAAGATAGACGACAACAACAGGTGAACAATCAAAAAAAAGTTTATTAGTATGTTCTATAAACGTTAGCACATGCTGTCTTTAACTAGTTAAAAAGTTAAGGACGTGTTGTCCTTAACTTTCATGTGTGCAGTCAAAAAGTTAAGGACTGCTTGTCCTTAACTTCTGACCTTGTTAGTCTAACTTCAGGACTATCTGTCCTTAACTTTTGACCTTGTAAGTCGAAGTTAAAGACTGTATGTCCTTAACTTCTGTTAACCTTCTTTTATACTGTATTTTCAGGTTTGTTTATATGTTTTATGCATATCGATCATCAATAGCTGGTTGGAACCATTGTAGACCAATGATTGTTGTGGATGCAACTTTTTTAAAGTCAAAATTTCGTGGTGTTTTAATGATTTCAGTTTCAAAGGATGCAAATAACCAAATTTTCCCACTAGCCTTTGGAATAGCAGAATTGAAAATAACAATTCCCATGAGTGGTACTTTAGCGAGCTTCGCAATGCAATTGGAAGTCGTGGGAATTTAATTTTTTTATCAGACAGGCATCAAGCTATTGTATATGCCATCGCAAAGGTATATCCTGAAAGCCACCATGGGATTTGTATCTATCATTTGGAGCAAAACCTAAAGCGAAGGAAAGTGAAAAGTGAGGTCATAAAACTTTTTCAAAGTGCTGCAAGAGTATACAGGCACAAAGAATTTGATCTTTACATGTCAGATATAGAAAAAGTAGATAAGAAGACTTATGACTACTTGATGGAAGAACCACCGAAAAGGTAGGCACGTTCTTGTAGTCCACGACGAAGACATGACATGCTCACAACAAACATAGTTGAGTCAATGAATTTTGTCCTATTAGAAGCAAGGGAACTGCCTATATTAAGAATGATGGATTTCATCCAAGTGAAGCTACAACGTTGGTTTTATGAAAGAAGAAATCAAGCAAAAGGAACTTTTTATGATGTTTCTTGTTGGGTAGAAGAGGAATTGAAGAAAAAGATAGATTTAGCATTGACTTTGAATGTAAGTATTATGTTCTATGTTTAGGTTATTATTTTAATATAATTTAACATAATGTACTAACTTATAAGTTTTCAACATTGAAGGTCTTCCCTGTTGATTCATGGCGTTCTAGAGTTGAAGAAGAAGGAATTACTTTCTTGGTGGACTTAAGCAAAAGAACATGTGATTGTTTTCAGTTTCAATTTGATGAATTACCATGCATACATGCAATTGCAGCTATCAAGAAGAGAAACATCAAGAAGTACAACTTTTGCTCACACTGGTACTTAAAGGAATCTTGGCTGAAAACATATGAAAGACAAATACATTCTGTAGGACATACTGATTCTTGGATTGTATCAAAGAGTGTTAAGTCACAAATTATTAAACCTCCAGATGTCAAAGTGCCACCAGGTAGAAGGCAGAAGAAAAGGCATATTCCTATTACCGAGTCATCAAAAATATCATTCAAATGTGGTCGTTGCAGAAGAATTGGTCATAATAGAACAACTTGTATATATTCTCCGGCAGCCCATCCATTTTCTAGGAAGCATAGAGAAGAGTAGATTTATTGACTCTTTTAAGTTTTTGCTATGAATTGGATTCATTTAGATTATTTTTATTTGAACAGATGTCTGAATTTTCAAAATTTCTTTCCGCTTACGTTCTTTTTGTTTCTTTTGATTTTAAAGTTCAAAAGTTAAGGACATGTAGTCCTTAACTTCGACTTATAGGTTCAAAAGTTAAGGATAGACAGTCCTTAACTTTGACTTTCAAGTTTAAAAGTTAGGGACAGGCAGTCATGAAGTCCTGAACTTTGACTTTCAAGTTTGAAAGTTAAGGACAGACAGTCCTTAACTTCCACTTACAGGTTCAAAAGTTAAGGACAGGAAGTCCTTAACTTTGATTTCAAAGTTCAAAAGTTAAGGACATGCAATCCTTAACTTCCACTTATAGGTTCAAAAGTTAAGGACAGACAGTCCTTAACTTCCACTTACAGGTTCAAAAGTTAAGGACAGGAAGTCCTTAACTTTGATTTCAAAGTTCAAAAGTTAAGGACATGTAGTCCTTAACTTCGACTTACAGGTTCAAAAGTTAAGGACAGGAAGTCCTTAACTTTGATTTCAAAGTTCAAAAGTTAAGGACATGCAATCCTTAACTTCCACTTATAGGTTCAAAAGTTATGGACAGATAGTCCTTAACTTTGAGTTCAAAGTTCAAAGTTAAGGACATGCAGTCCTTAACTTCGACTTACAGGTTCAAAAGTTAAGGACAGACAGTCCTTAACTTTGACTTTCAAGTTTAAAAGTTAAGGACATGCATTCCTTAAATTTGACTTTCAAGTTTAAAAGTTAAGGACATGCAGTCCTTAACTTCCACTTACAGGTTCAAAAGTTAAGGACAGGAAGTCCTTAACTTTGATTTCAAAGTTCAAAAGTTAAGGACATGCAGTCCTTAACTTCCACTTACAGGTTCAAAAGTTAAGGACACTTGGTCCTTAACTTTGAATTTGAAGTTCAATTACACTTGGTCCTCAAGTAATACTTACAAGCTCAATACACTTAATTTAGGTGTTGCAAATAGACAAATCAATACTTGATAGAAACAAAGAAATTAATAAGATGATGCTTTCATATTACTTCTGAAATTATAATTTTGCATAGTTGTGACAAAAAAATATGCTATGCAAACAAAATAAAAGTGCCTTTTGCAGAATTTACAAGAAATTTCAGAATTCATATGGATTCTTTACAAAAAATCAACTACAACTAAGTTTCTTTACAACTAAACTACAAATCCTTCGGATAGCAAGTTTCATTTTCACTATCATAGTCGTCACCAACATTTTTTCTGGTGGTGTATCATAACCAGAATTTCTTTTCCACTCTCCATGTGCCCAAAGATTTGCTGCAAGTTCTTTTCTAAAGTCTTTTATGTCTTCATGTTGGAATTTCTCCACATCCTTTCCCATCATCAACAACTCCACATTCTTTGATTAGGAATGCAACACAATCAGTCCTAAGAAAAATGTAAGATATGGAGTCAAAAACAATAAACCTAAAGTACATATAAATTATATAACAAATAACAACATGTACGATCCAGTTTGGTGTGGTGATCTTTGCCACTGAATATCAAATTTGTTGAATGCATTTCCAAAAGAGTTGTGATTTTTCTCAAACTGTGAGAACTTTAGCAAGTGGGGGATCACGCGTGCATACATTTCAATGTGGTTCATTCTTGCCTCATATGGCTCACTATATATGGAATCAAACACATCAATCTTTTTTCTCATTCAAGTCCAATACCCCCAAAAGAAAATGTGTCACAACATTATCATCTTCTGAAGGAATCCGACATGGAAAAAAGACTTTGTCAACCTCTGTCCAAGCAATTCCACATCTACGATTGTCACCCCACACATATGGTGTCACGACCCAAAATCCATAAGGTCGTGATGGCGTCGGACACCACTGTCAGGCAAGCCAATCATTAAACAGTTGAGTTAAATTCCTGTTTTAAATATTTTCGAAATCGTTACCTTTCACTTACAACCCGATGAGTGAATAAAAATTTATTTAATAATTCAATAGGTAAATAATTCAATTTATTAAAGTAAATCCCAAACATGTCCTAGAACCCGATGACAAAAGTACATGAGCAATTTCTAAGAATTTTACAAATACAACAAAACTTGTCTGAAATACCAATGGACAAGGAATTTAAAATAAAAATAAATATACTACGGGGGAGACTCTGTCGGCTGCGGGTCGCCTCCAGATAATGAAACTCACCTAAGTCTCCAATGCTGGCCACATCACTGTGAAAGTACATGTGCAATAAAAATGAACAGCAAGTATAACATGAGTACGAAAACAACGTGTACTCAGTAAGTATCCCGCCTAACCTCAGAGAGGTAGTGACGAGAGGTCGAATTAGACACTTGCTATAAGTCGGTTAAGTATAATCGAGTGAGGTGCTAAGCATGAGTATCATAGGCAATTTAATAATAATCAGGGATAAGAAATATCAACTGCTTTCACATTTAATACATTAAATCTTCGTCATTTCAGTTGGCAATTTAAAACTTCTTAGGCCAATAAACATTAATAATTACAGGAAATACGCAACAATTATCATGTTCAAGAAAATACTGAGGGTCGAACGGCGCGGGCCAACAATAATTTGTGCACTGTCGAGGGTCGAACGGCTCGAACCATAGATGCATCTATTCTGCCGTGGCGTTCGGTCCGCTCCCATGAGAGTAGTGGAAAGAATCACTTCGCTCGCGGAATATATATATTGCGAAGCGGTCACATATAAATAATAGAGTTACCCCGCTCTCGAATCATACCTGTGACTCGGGTACCCATATAGATACACACATTCCAGTAGTACATCAGGAATTCATCATGAAATATTTAGCCAAGGAAAGGATAAATTCTCTTTTCATATGATTAGGATAATGAAGTTTAACCTACCTAAATATTAATTTACTAATTCAATGATATTAGACAGTCTCGTTTTACCAACAAAGTCACAAGTACAACAAGTAAAGCATGCTAGTGGGTCCTAGGCTACCCAGACATAAGCATAATAGTAGCTATACACGGACTCCCGTCACCTCGTACGTACGTAGCACCCGCAAATAGTAGCACTCATTCAATTAGTTCGCCTATGGGGACAATTCCCCCTCACAAAGTTAGAAAGGAGACTTACCTTGCTCCGAAATTCCATAACCAGTTTCCAAGCTCTTCCGACGATTCCAATTGATGCACAACGCCCCAAAACTATCCAAATAACGGCAAACCAATGAAAATATACTCTAATATTTGTTAACAATTCAAATTATATAAACTCCCATCTCCGCTCAAGGAATTGACCAAAATGCCCTCGGGCCCACATGCCCGGATTCCGAAATTTCTCGAAGATAAACTCTACCCATAGTCTTACTATCTCAATTATACAATTTACTCTAATTTTCATGCTCAAATTCGTGGTAAAAATCCAAAATACCAATTTCTAGGTCTTCCCTTAAAATCCTAATTTTTATACAAATTTCCATGTCTAATTTCATGCAATATCACATATTTAACTTAGGAATGGGAAGAAATCACTTACCTAGTTATTCTTGATGAAAATCTCCTCTTGAAGCTCCTCAAAATCGTCCACACCAAATGAAATTTGGAGAAGAAATGAAAATTTCCCGTTTAAAACACAACACTGCCCAGGCGACCCTCCTATGCGATTGCATGGCATGCTTCGCGATCGCATAGGACAATTATGTTGCCTCCCTAATTCCTTCTGTACGTCGCATGCTATCCCCCGCGTTCGCACATTCCAAACGCATCACAACCTCCAAACGCACATTGTGCGATCGCGGGGTGCGATCGCAAACTCCAACCCCGCGATCGCATAGGCCTTCAATCTGTAGCCCTAGCCTTTCCTCCTCCGCGATCGCATTGAACTTCCTGCGATCGCATAGGAAAAACTCCAGCTCCCTTAAATCACTTCTTCGCGATCTCACACCATGGACCGCGATCGCATAGCACACCAGTGACACCAGAAAACAACACAGCAGACATGAAGAAAACGACCCGAAACTACCCCGAAACACACCCGAGGCCCTCGAAACCCCGTCCAATACCACGACTCAGTCCCACAACATCCCACGGACTTGCTCGAGGCTTCAAATAACATCATACAATGCCGAAATCACGATGCACACTAAAATTCAACTTATGAACTTGAGATTTCAAACTTCCACATCCGACGCCGAAACCTATCAAATCACGTCCGATTGACCCCAAAATTTGCACACAAGTCGTATTCGGCATTACGGACCTGCTCCAACTTCCGGAATCGTATTCCGACCCCGATATCAAAATTTCCACTTCCAGTCGGATTTCTCAAAAACCTTCAAAATTCTATATTTAGCCAAATGACTTCAAAATGACATACGGACATCCGAATTCACTTCCGGTCGCGCTCCCAACTCCAGAATCACCATACGAAGCTATTCCCAGGATCAGAATCCCAAACGAACATCAATATCACTGAAATGCGCTTCAAGCCAAACTTAGGAAATTTCTTCAAAAATGTTGACTTCCACAATATACGCTGAAACGCCCTCGGGTTATCCAAAGCCCGATACGGACATACGCCCAAGTCCGAAATCATCATACGAACCTGTAGGAACCTTCAAATCCTGATTCAGAGGTCGTTTACTCAAAATTCCAACCTTAGTTGATTCTTCCAACTTAAGGTTTCCGAAATGAGAATTTTCTTTCCAAATCCACCAGAATTTCAATTCCGACCATACGTACAAGTCACAATACTTGAAATGAAGTTGCTCATGGCCTCAAACCGCTGAACGACATGCTAGAGCTCAAAACGACCGATCGGGTTGTTACATATGGTGTCAGAACCAATTGATTATCACCACACCAAAAGCCATCTGTAACATCTTCATTGAATTCCTTATATATCTCTAGCATATAGTTATCAAAAACTATATATGTAGTTGTGCAATGAAAAGGATGGTCGCGAGGGTGGTAGCATTCCTTCTTTCTCAAATAATATAGGGCAATGTCAATATGCTTCATAAAAAGTAAAAAATAAAACAAATCCATCAGTCATAAAATAATTAAAAAATAGTAAATTAAGAATAAAAATAAATGTCTTGCGAATTATCAAACCTTATCATCAAGTACAAAGCTACTATCCGAAAGCTCAAGGAAGAACATTTTGCTACTGATTTTTTGATGATACAATTTGTATGGATTCTTTCTCACACCATTATCATCAGCATATATATCAGTTTGTCCCCTGAAACTTTTGAAAATATCAAAGTTAGAAGTTAGTCCTCATTTCCTAATTAAGGACAACTAGTTCTGAACTAAAAATAAGAAGCTCAAAAGTTAAGGACACTATGTCCTGAAGTTTGAGTTTCAAGTTGAAAAGTTAAGGACACATGGTCCTGAACTTTGAGTTTCAAGTTGAAAAGTTGAGGACACATGGTCCTGAAGTTTTATTTTCAAGTTGAGAAGTTAAGGACAGAAGGTCCTGAAGTTTGAGTGTCAAGTTGAAAAGTTAAGGAAACATGGTCCTGAACTTTGAGTTTCAAGTTGAAAACTTAAGGACACTAGGTCCTGAAGTTTGAGTTTCAAGTTGAAAAGTTAAGGACACTTGGTCCTGAACTTTGATTTCCAAGTTCAAAAGTTAAGGACACTAGGTCCTAAACTTAGACTTTCAATCACAGAACTTAAGGACACTTAACTTTAAGAATTTCAAAATCAATACACTTAGTCCTAAATTTAAATTTACAAGTTAAGGACACGAATTTAAGCAATTAACAAATAATAAAATACATTAAGAGACTTACGGTTTTTTGCGACCTTTCCTTTCTCCTTGACCAACCACACAATGAATTTCTTCAATAATTTTGCATCATATTTGGCATAATGAAAAATACATGTACGAGTATATTTTGATTTTATCCAGCCTGAATTCTCGGGAGTATTTTCATTATGTGCCATCGATTTTGCTGTTTTTTCTTTCCTGTTCAAAAGGAGATTTCAACTGCCAACTAAGCTTCTTATTCCTTTTACCTCGACCAAGATCTTCTTTAACATTTCCTTCAACCTCCATAGGCATACCCTCATCAATGCTCATTTGTGTACTTGGGGGAGTATGAGTAAGAATAGAAAATGATGGACCATCATAACCAATACTATCATCTCTATTCCTTTTCCTAGTATATTGGTTAAGAGCTTCATCTTTGTTTTGCTCTACAGACAAAACTATATATACACATTAGTTTGTTGCAAGTTATCAAATGAAGAGACAAAAACTAAGAACATTATTTTTGAAATTTACTAGTAGTTTCAATTATAAATATAATATTTAGGACATAATCAATACTTGTCTTGTTCACACTGCCTTCTTGTATTTTTTCAACAAGAATCTTCTGACATATTGGTTGCATTTTCTTTATCTTCCAACTGCACATTTTCTTTATCTTCCAACTGTTCTCCATGTTCTTCAATTGCAAGTTCACAAGATTCTGCAAAATATTCACAAGAGCTAACACAATTAGTACTTGTTACTAATCTTTGATTAAAACAAACATGTATAAAATTAAAACAAAAACCATTGTCTAACCTTTTGCAACTGTCAAAATGATCCCAGTTAAATCAGTATCTTCGGTAGCATTTTCTTGGCTTCCAATATTGTCGGGAAGAGAGCGAGGTGTAGAGAGATCACATGTTCCATCTATGCATTTGGAAACAGTCTCACTTATGCTTGTTCCTTGAGTATTTTCTAAGTATTGATATTGTACTCCATTTCTCTCTTGATACTCTACTCCATCTTCTTCCCTTGCAGCTTCAAAAGATTCTGTAATATTTACAATTAATACCCATTCTAATAATTTACTGATCACGCTCAACTATGTCTTATAAAAAGACTAAGCGGGCGTTGCAAATATAATCTGAGTATTTAGCCCAGAGTCGAATCCCACAGGGAATTAACCTATCAATTGTTGTTGTTAGAGTACTAGATTCTCAATAATCAACTTTCCCAAAAGTTATGAATATTACTTTCTGGTATTTTTACTACTATAGCTGAACGAAAATAATAAAACTAAAGATTAACTACTACTGAGGTGTAAACAAATGCGATAAAGGTCTAAGGTTATGGTTTCCCCCATTGATGAAATCCCTTCTTGTATATTTCATATAGTGTTGCTTTAGTTATATCTATCAATCATGAACACTCCAGCTATCATAAATCTCTCTCAAGTAATTATGATAATCTACCAGACGCACTCTCTCAAGTTACGTTATCTAAATTACATTACAGTTCACTTTAGATTGCACCCAAGGTATCGTTATCTCTAATCCAACCTTTAAGCCCTCGGTTATGGATCTCTCCTATACTCCGGGAGTGATGTTGTTCAAAAATTACCTAAATATGCACACTCTCTAAAGTATATACATACTAAATAGGAACAGCTAATTGAGGTCCCTTCAATCAACTACAACAAGAACGTAGTTGAACAAATAGAGATTGAAAATCAAACAAAACTATATTATTATAACAACAAGTTCATCCTCAACGGGTTCCACCAAAACCTTAGATTAAAGAAGTTATCTACTCATAATTGTATTGCAAACAACAAAAGAAATCATGATCTATGGTAAAATCACAAGGAAGGAGGATGAGAATTGATGCCCAATTGCCCTCCTTGCCTCTTGCCTTTGCTCTTCTTGAATTAGTCTCTAAAACCTTGATAATCTACTCATTTGGGCGAGTTGAACCTTATATAGGTTAAGTGGATTGGTCCCAAACTTCCTAAATTTCCCTTCCAAAATAACTCTCTTGTCTGGACTAGCGCGGGCGCGCTATACTAGCGCTAATACCCGTGCTAATTGGGTTTCCGTCTGCCTGGGTTCACTAGACTAGCGCGGGCGCGCTATACTAGCGCTAATGCCTGCGCTAATGGGGTTTCCGTCTGCCTGGGTTCACTGGACTAGCGCGAGCGTGCTACACTCACGCTAATGGACTTTCATTTTGTCCCAAAGCGTTTTCCTCCTTTGATTCACCCATAAAATATCCCACGGGGCTTTTCTTCTCCAATTTCGCTCAAATCACCATCCCAAGTCCTCAATAGTGCATTTAGCTCATGTGAAACACAAAATCACAATTAGAGATAATTTATCCTCATTTAATAATCTTAATACAGAGAAGCATCATTAAGTTAGAGAATAAACATACGCTAAACTACGTGAATTTAGCCTGTTATCATTTACTAAAACTAACATTCAACAAATCATGAAAATTCCATCTAACCTTGATTGGCATAATTTTGAAATCCAAACTTTTCTTTATATGTGAGAGGTGTAGACATATCATATGTTCCTTCAAAACATTTGCATACAATCTCACTTACACTTGTTCCCAATGGACTTTCTAAATCCTGAGATTGCACTACACATTTGCAGATTTTTTCTGTTACTCCCGTCTCTTTTGGATTTTCCTGCTCTTGAAATTCTACAACATCTTGAACTTCCACTCCATCAATAGATTCTATATATATTTGTAACACAAATTTTTTTATATGTATTACGCTATTGAATATTAATTTCAATGACAAAAACTCAAAATCTATATCTGACCTTTCCCAATTTGAGTGCCAACATTAGTTTCATCATCTAGATGTGCGTCTTTATAATCGCTTTCATACTGAACTTCTGCATGCACTTCCGTATCATCATATTCATCCCCACCTGCATCTTTGTTAATTGTAACAGTAGGTTCTGTACCATCACCATGAACATCAACTCCGTCTTTACTAATTGGAACACTAGATTCTCTCTCTATGTTTCGTTCATCAGGTTTCACAAAAATATTCAACAAAGTATCAATCTTTGATCCTAGACTTTTCTTTAAATCCTGTGAAAGAAACTAAGTTAGAAACTTAAGGACATGCAGTCTTTAACTTCAAGTTACAAGTTCAAAAGTTAAGGACATGCATTCCTTAACTTTGAATTCTAAGTAAAAACATTAAGGACAATAGGTCCTTAACTTTGAATTCCACGTTCAGAAGTTAAGGACAATAGGTCCTTAACTTTGAATTCCAAGTAAAAAAGTTAAGGACAAGCAATTCTTAACTTTGAATTCCAAGTTCAAAAGTTAAGGACAAGTAGTCCTTAACTTTGAATTCCAAGTAAAAAAGTTAAGGACAATAGGTCCTTAACTTTGAATTCCACGTTCGGAAGTTAAGGACAATAGGTCCTTAACTTTGCATTCCAAGTTCAAAAGTTAAGGACATGGTGTCCTTAACTTTAAACTAACTGAAATTAATGATATTACCTTCATATCATTTTCAATCTTTTTTTGTCACAGATATCTTCTGATTTATTCTAGTAACTTCAACCTGCAAATCCTTTTTAAACTGCTCTGATAATCTCCAAATCAAAAACCATAAAAACAAAACAGTCTCTTAAGCAAAAAACAATCAAATAAAAAACTAATGCTATTAAAAGACGGAAAACCTACTTTAACAGTTTCCTTAAGAATGGCTTCATCAAATTGTGTGGAAGAAGGCATTGAGCTTTGATCTTGAGAAAATGGCTCATGCACAGTAACAGGCTCCACATCTTCTTCACAAGCAATAAATGGTGCCACCTCGATCAATTTATACAACTATTATATAAGGAAAAAAACATAGAAGTTTTCAGAACTAAAACACATAAACAAAAAAAATCGAGTAATCAGATTAACTTACACTTTCATTATGGAAGTATCTTATACACAGAGAATCATATTGTGGAGATTTCATGTCTGAATAACATAACATCCGAGGATAACCACATTCTCGAAAGTTCACAAATTGCTTTTCTTGGAAAATTGGCAACACTTCCATAATCCAAACACAAAAGGCAAAAGGAAAGCCAAGTAGAGTGTAGCTATCCTTGTCTTTATCTTTGTCTTTCTCTTTATCATTCTCATTCTCATTGGGCTTAAAACAACTCTTCAATGATTTTAATAACGTTTCACAACAAAGAGAGCCCCAGTTGAAAGAAGAGCAGAGTTGATCATCATCTACAATTTTCATTAGCTTCTCAGACACATTCCTACTCTTCCGCTTCCCCAACAAAACAGATTCAACAAAATATATTGTTGCCAACTTCACAACATCATCATCATCGCTGCCTTGAAATGATGAAGTTGTACCATTTGGGTGACTAGTAATAAAATTATACAAATCACCTAACTCAACTCGATCCTTCCCAGGAAAATAGACTTTCAAAAGCCTATTCTCTTTTTCATCTAAACCTTTGATATCCAGTGAAGTATAACAGTTTAAACCAGTAATTATATTAAATGATTCACGTGTAAACTTAATTTCATGGTCAAAAACCTTGAATGTCATCGAATTAGGGTCATTACTTACAATTTCTGAAAGTAATACACAGTGAATAAGTTTTCCACAAAACTTCACACTTTGTAATCGGAAAAAGTTTCCGAAAATACCATCCCTCAACTTCTTCCACTGCATGTTCGACAAAAAACTTTTTATTGTTTCCTTATATTGTAAATCTCCTTTCCAATAGCTCATTAAATTACGCCATACATCAAACTCGAACACACGATCTTCTTCCATTAGCACACTACAAAGAAGGAAAAAGAACATAAAAGATTTGGACAATAGGTCCTTAACTTCAAGTTTCAAGTTTAAAAGTTAAGGACAATAGGTCCTGAACTTCAAATTTCAAGTTTAAAAGTTCATGACAATAGGTCCTAAACTTCAAGTTTCAAGTTAAAAGTTAAGGACATGTAGTCCTTAACTTATAGTTTCAAGTTGAAAAGTTCAGGACACTTGGTCCTGAACTTCAAGTTTCAAGTTCTAAAGTTAAGGACATGCAGTCCTTAACTTATAATTTCAAGTTGAAAAGTTCAGGACACTTGGTCCTGAACTTCAAGTTTCAAGTTCTAAAGTTAAGGACATGCAGTCCTTAACTTATAATTTCAAGTTGAAAAGTTCAGGACACTTGGTCCTGAACTTCAAGTTTCAAGTTCAAAAGTTAAGGACACTCAATCCTTAACTTTGAGATCCAAGTCCAAAAGTTAAGGACACTCAGTCCTTAACTTTTATGAACACAGTTAACTAAAATTCATAAACACAGTTAGCTAATGAATTCGTACGGCTATTTTTATGAAATGTCCTTACATAATCAAATATATTGATTGAACAAAAATTTCTGAATAACTTCATCACAAAAATGCGATCCTTATTCGACATTGAATCAACTTATAATCCTTATTTTTGAAATTTCACACATACTTCATGCCACACACAACATTGATCTCGATTAAAAATATACAAAAACAAAATATGAGTTCGATCGTTCAATGCATAAAAAATAAAATTATCAGCTCAATCGTTCAATGCAGAGAAGACGACGAAGGAAAAGATTAAGTGCAATTGGTTTGCATGCAAAGGACGATACAGATACTGAGATACTGAGGAGCACGCGAAAAATCCTCCGAAATTTTCCCTCTGAATGAATAAAATAAGAGGTTTAGAATATAAGAAGTGAAGAAAGGGAAAAACGGTCTTTCAAAATAATTTTCAAAGAGTAGTGGCTATTTTTGCTCAACATTAAAATTAGTGGATAAAAAATAAATACCACCTTTATTAGTGGCTACCACACGCCATTTTACATACTACGTAAGCTTACAAGCCCGATACTTGTGGAAGTGGACATCATAAAAATTGCACGTGAAAATTGTGTGGGGTAGCCACTTCTTAAAGTGGTATTTACTTTTTATCCAACATTTTTAATGCTTAGCAATAGTAGCCGCTAGTCTATTAAAATTAATATGAAAAGACTGTGTTGCCCTTTCTTCTAATGTACAATTTGTAGCCACTAGTCTAGTAACTTGAATACTTTAGTTCCCCTATTTTCTGAAGAGATAATCAAATAAATCTTTTTTGGGTAAAGCATCACGCGAATGTTGTTTCCTCTGCCACTTTTACAACGTAAGTAGAGGAAAAATTGAATCCCTTCGTTGTGTTTGGTTATATATAAATTATTAAATGGGTCAGGAAATGGGTTAATTTAAGTTACGTTTACAGACCAACTAACTAAAATTAGGAATTGTATTCAAGGGGGAAGTAGTGCTTGTTCCCTTTCTCTCTCTGTAAAGTATAATTATTTCCCTAGAATGTTGTGATGCCAAGAGTAATTGTTCAATTCCTAAGTAAAGAATTGGGAAGCAGACCTTAGCGTGTTAGTTTTGTTATTAATTAAACTAGTCGTGATCTTTGATCGTATGCAATTATGGTGGTAGATGTATTTCGGTTTGTGATTTATGTGATGTATTTTTGGTTTTCTGCTACGTTATGGATCCTGAACTTACAGTTACAAGTTCAAAAGTTAAGGACACTTGGTCCTGAACTTCGAGTTCCAAGTTCAAAAGTTAAGGACACTTGGTCCTGCACTTAGAGTTACAAGTACAAAAGTTAAGGACACTTGGTCCTGAACTTAGACTAACAAGCTCAAAAATTAAGGACAATAGGTCCTGAACTCACAGTTACAAGTTCAAAAGTTAAGGACAATAGGTCTTGAAGTTTGAGTTCCAAGTTCAAAAGTTAAGGATAATAGGTCCTTAACTTTGAATTAAAGTTCAAAAGTTAAGGACACTTGGTCCTTAACTTTGAGTTACAAGTTAAAAAGTTAAGGACACTTGGTCATGTACTTCAAGTTTCAAGTTCCAAAGTTAAGGACATTTGGTCCTTAACTTTGAGTTCCAAGTTCAAAAGTTTAGGACACTTGGTCCTCAACTTTAACTTACAAGTTTAAAAGTTAAGGACATTTGGTCCTTAACTTTGAATTTCAAGTTCAAAAGTTAAGGACACTTGGTCCTGAACTTAAACTTACAAGTTCAAAAGTTAAGGACATTTGGTCCTTAACTTTGAATTTCAAGTTCAAAAGTTAAGGACACTTGGTCCTGAACTTAAACTTACAAGTTCAAAAGTTAAGGACATTTGGTCCTGAACTTAGACTAACAAGTTCAAAAGTTAAGGACAGGCAGTCATTAACGTACATTTACAAGATCAAAAGTTAAGGACAATAGGTCATTAACTTTGACTTACAAGTTCAAAAGTTAAGGACGCTTGGTCCTGAAGTTTGAGTTCCTGTCACGACCCGAAATCCCACCTTCAGGCCATGACTACGTTTAACGTTGAACCCTCTAGACAAGCCAACATACACAATTACATTAACATATTACACTGAAATAACAGAAATAACTAGAACAACTTATATTCCTTTTTAAGTACGAACGTAGATAACTTTTGAACTTAAATAAAAATACCAATAATACATTCCGTTAGCAGTATCCCAGAACCTGGAGTCACTAACTCACGGACTATCTTTGAGATTACTAAATACAAGGTCTGAAGAAAATAATACATAACTGTCTCAAAACTAAGAAAAAAACAAGATAGAATAGAAATAAGGGTAGAGGAGACGCCAAGGCCCACGAACGTCTGCGGGTCTACCTTGAAATCTCCGAAGTGGACTGAAGGATACTCCCTTTATCAGTGCCCACCGGGTCCGGCTGCGGGATCTGCACAACTTAAAGAAGTTCAGGTGTAGCATCAGTACAACCGACCCCATGTACTGAGCAAGTGTCAAGCCTAACCTCGACCGAAGTAGTGGTGAGGCTAGACACGACAATGATAACCTACTTGTACAGTTCTACCAAAAATATAGCAGGGAAGTAACAGATATTTAACAGATAAGCAAGTAATACGGGAACAAGTAAGGGGGCAACAAGTATGAAGCAAAATGAGATAATGAATACAATAAATAAACAGATAAATGAATGGCACGGCATCACCCTTCGTGCTTTTACTCTCGTCCTCACGATGCAACAAGTAAATATATGAATGAATGCAATAATAAATGAAATGAATGGCACGTCATCACCCTTCGTGCTTTACTCTCTTCCTCACACTGCAATAATGATTAAATGAAATGAATGGCACAACATCACCCTTCGTGCTTTTACTCTCTCCCTCACATTGCACTAATAAATAAATGAAATGAATGGCACGACATCACCCTTCGTGCTTTTACTCTCTTCCTCACCATGCGATAAGTAAATAACTGAATGAATGATATGAATGAATGGCACGACATCACCCTTCGTGCTTTACTCTCTTCCTCACCCAAGTAATATCAACAATCAATAACAACTTAGCAAGGAAATCAATTACCGAACTTTCAATTCATAACCACACGACATGGGGAATAACAACTAAAATCAACACATTTTCCCGGCAAGGGTCTCAGCTATAACCAATTCCTTACGAGTACATAACTTAATGATTTGGGTTCTCCACTAGGACATCACAACGCAATTCTTAATCAAGTAGTCCCCACAGTTAAGCAATTTTCCAAATGAACTACTTCATAACACAATAATCATTCAGGTAATAACAAATAATTAAGCACAACGGACTCACGAGCATACTTGACACACCATGCATAGGTACTCGTCACCTCACCTATGCATTGGACATGATAAAACACATAGCACATAGGGCACAATACCTATTCCCTCACCAAAGTTAGGCAAGACACTTACCTCGGCTCCAACAATCGCAATCAAGCCTCTAATACCGCGTTTCCTCTCGAATCCGACTCCGAAACGATAATACCTAATCATAATCAACTTAATAATATCAATAATGACTCAATAATTCAGTCTTATAGCCTAATTATTCATTTCCCAACATTCTTCCAAAAATACCAAAATTCGACCCCGGGCCCGCTTGGTCCAAACACGAGGCTCGGACCAAAACCCGATCACCCATCCCCCCACGAATCCGAATATGCAATTTATTTTGAAATTCGACCCCAAATGAGGTTGAATTACCCAAAATCTCATAAACCCTAACTCTACTCAAAACCCATAATTTCTACTTTTGTTTTCATGATTTTAGGCCTAGATTCTAGTGATTGCTGGAGGAAAATGGAAGGAATTAGTGTTAGAATCACTTACCCAAGTGGTTATGGAGGAGAACTAGCTTAGGGATCACATGTGGGGTCTTGGAGAAGAAGAGGTTGATGAAAAAGTGGAAATCCCGAAATAGAATCCTGTTTTTGAACACTTAATTAACTGAACGTAATTTACCCTTCGCGTTTGCGGGCCCTTGGCCGCATTCGCGAAGGGTTGACTTGATGAACCTATGCGTTCGCGAAGACTTGGCCCTCCAGGCTTACGCGTTCGCGAGCCTACGGCTGCGTTCGCGAAGAACAAGCTACCCAACCCCCCAGACCCCAGCCTAACACTACGCGTTCGCACCCCTGGGGACGCGTTCGCGTAGAAGCACTGTCCAGTGCTCCGTGTTCGCGTCTCCCTCTACGCGTTCACATAGATTAAAAATCCCAGGTCCACCTGATGCTCTTCGCGTTCGCGGTGTCACCACGCATTCGTGAAGGATATTTTCCTCAGACACCAGATATGACCCAAAACACCAGAAATTTCTAAGTTTTAACACTCCGACCCCCCCCCCCCCCCCCCCCCCCCC
>ML245298.1:0-36158 GCA_005239495.1 Nicotiana undulata
GATGCTTGCTAGGACGCCACGGGGCGCGTCCAAGGGGTCATGGGGCATGGATGGAAAGCCGCATGGTACGCCCCTATTTCTAAAAAATGCCACCTTTGTATGTTTACTAAATTTTGAATTCTGACATTACTATCGTGACTTGCCTTATAAGAATGTCATGACACGTTTAAACTCAAACTTGCAAAAGCTATTTTTGGTAATGTTATACACACATTTTTAATTAAGAACCACGAGTTTTTAAAAAAACTAAAAAATATTCGTTACATTTTTAAACAATGAAATTAAGACATAAAATAAAGCGGACTGAATAAAAAACTACCTGGGGAGACTTCATAGTTACTCATCCGTAAAAGCCGAAACGCCAAGGCACAATGGGCAACATTTGAAAAAATTTCTTCGTTCTTTTGTTGCCAAAGCCTATAAATAATTTACCATTATTACAATTTACAAGAGGTTTAAAAGAAACTGTAAATATTATTGTGATCAATAACATGTACCTGTAAATTTCATCTAGAGCATTTTCTATTTCTGTTTTAAAATGCCGATCTACTCCCAGACTTTGAAGGGTATCAACCAAGCAAAGCAGTGAATGTATCTTCGTTGGGTAGATAGTGGGAACTATGAGGAAAACAAAACGAAATAAATTAGGAAAGCAAACTAATAGTACTATCGCAAGTTATATTGCTTGGGCTCTCCAAATATGTCGTAGAGCAACATAGATGGGAGAATCAGACAGAAATCTAGTATTTGTAGAACATGGGTGTACTATTAAAGAAAGGAGATTTTTTTTCTTTTAAAGTGGTAATCAATTCATGTTCCTTTGAATAAACAACTCAATATTCAACCAAGTGTATCATTCAGCCTTTTCAGAGCATAGGGTCCAACATATAATATTATACCACCAACAATAACAACAACAACAACAACAACAACAACAACGATAAACCCAGTGAGTTCCCACAAGTGAATTCTGGGGAGGGTAGTGTGTACGCAAACCTTACTCATATCCTGGGAAGACAGAGAGACTGTTTCCGATAGATTCTCGGCTAAAAACATGATAAAAAGAAGCAGTGACAACAAGTGGCAACAACAAGAATATATTAAGAAAATCTAAACGAAGAATAATGCAATCAAACAATAAGTTATACCAGCAATCCAAGAATAAAGAGATACCATGGTAACACTAATGCTACCGATCAGAGGGAAAAACAAGAAGCAAATAATATTAGACCGATTTTAGAAAATACGTACATATATAAAACAAGTTTGACGGAGAGATCACGAGTTCACATACCATAATCTAGGCTATAAATCCACTTCTGGGGAGGATTGTATTATACCATTGACATATATAGGAAGTTTCTTATTTACTCACTCCATCTATTAATGACTGAAAAGTATTAACACATAATTAATCTGAATGTTTTGAGATGATGGTAGTGCATACCCCAATTTTTGTGCAATTTCAAGATTGAATTCAAGTATTGAAAGCATTTTTCGTCGTGTTGATGGTAAATCAAGGCAGCTGCAGTAGTGGCTGGTGACTCAAATAGTGATCCATTGTCTCTTTGATGTACCATTATTTCCTTCCATTGACATAATTCACCAAGTCCTTCAGCCATATATTCAAAATTTGCAACATTCCCTTTGAAATCATTCCGTAGCGCGCTAATAATTTGCACAAAATTATCAGAAAATGAGTGAAAAGTAAATATCTTTGGTTTGATGCAATTCAAGATGAATTTTGAATATAATTAAGAAACACGTTGATTCGCATTACTATAAGTAGATAGGGGCGGATTTACCTGAGTCCAAGCAGTGTCACGTGACACTGCTTGATCAAATTCTTTTACTAAATATGTATATATAATTAAAAGGCAGGAACAAAATACCGATAAACAAAACAAAATGAGCTGGAATCAAACAATTGACCTCTTAGAAGCTATCAAAACTTCTAGCCATTCGATCATGAGTCACTTTTGTAAACTCTATCAAAATTGGATAACCTGCCATGAATGAGCTTGAGCTGAGCTCGAGCTAAGCTTCAATGAAGACTTCATAGAACATTCTAGAGGTTTGGGAGAGAAGGCATCGAGAAAGAGAAAGCAAAATGCAGAAGAATGAATCACTCCTCATTCTGTAGAGAATAACACATATATATACACTGTATATGCCAACTAGGATTAACCACCACTAACTAATGCCCGTTGGCCCACTAAATGATTTAACAAACTAACCTACTTACCAAACTTATCTCTACTCAACAAACTAATCCTCCAATAATTACGATAACTTTCACATCTCAACACCCCCCCTCAAGTTAGAAGTGAGTGAAGCATAGACAACTTGTCCAATATAGCAGAATGTTTGATGCATCTTAGGGACTTGGTCATTATATCTGCTAGTTGAGCATTGGTGGTAATATGGTGCAAAGTGATCAGACCTTCTTGAAGTTTATCTCGCACAAAGTGATAGTCAACTTCAATGTGCTTGGTTCGTTCATGAAAAACTGGATTCCAGGCTATGTGAAGTGCAGACTGGATGTCACAGTATACATCAATAGGATGAAGGAATGGAACATTTAGCTCTTCAAATAACCTGTTGAGCCAAACCAATTCCTCTACAACTTTCCTCAACGACCTATATTCTTCTTCTGCAGATGATAAGGAGACAATTTCCTGCTTTTTTGATTTCCAGCTAATAGGCTATGCCCCAGCAGTACAATGTAGCCACTGATAGTGTAGTCTTCATCAGGCTCTCATAGTGTAGTCTTCATCTTTGGAAAAAAAAATTCCTAATGTTGGATCAATTCTCATATATCTGAGCAAGTGAAAGGCTGCCTTAATGTGAGACTCTCTTGGGTATTGCATAAATTGGCTCAAGTGTTGAACTCCATAAGCAATGTCCAGTCCAGTATTGGTCAAGAAGTTGAGTTTTCCCACCAATTTTCTGTAGTAAGTAGGGTCTTGTAATGGAATGCCTTCCTTGGCCTTTAATTTGACAGTGAGGTCTAGGGGAGAAGCAAAGCCAGTATGAGTTAAGCAATCATATTCTTTCAATAAATCCAGCGCAAACTTTCTTTCTGATATCACCACACCATCTTCCTTATACAATACTTCCATTCCCAGGAAGTAGTGTAACTTCCCATGGTCCTTGATTCTGAAGCTGTCATGAAGGAAGCTTTTCAGCCTTTCTAATTCTTCTAAATCAGCCCTTGTTACAACTATATCATCCACGTAAACTACCACAAAAACCACATTAGTGCCTTCTTTCTTATGGAACAGTGAACAGTCAAACATAGAGTGTGTGTAACCCCTAGAACATAATGCTTCACTTAACTTGGCATACCACTGCCTACTTGTCTGTTTGAGTCCATATTTGAACTTGTTTAGTATGCAGACTAGTCCTTTCTTAGTGACCTCTAGACCTGGTGGAATCTCCATATAGACTTCTTCATGGAGATCACCATGGAGGAATGCATTGTTGACATCAAACTGGGACATGAACCATCCTTTCTTAACTGCAGTAGCAATCAAAGCTCTCATTGTGGTCATTTTTACCACAGTGGAGAATGTTTCTGTGTAATCAATTCCAGCTTCTTGTGTGTATCCTTTTACAACTAGCCTTGCTTTGAACCTTTCAACACTTCCATCTGCCTTATGCTTGATTTTGTATACCCACTTACATCCTATGGCTTTCTTGCCAGAGGGCAAGGTTACCAGATCTCATGTGTGATTGTTGTGCAAAACATCAAACTCCTGAGTCATTGCTTCCTGCCAGGCAGGGTTGATGACTGCTTCCTCATATGAAATCGGTTCCCTGTCATGACCAATGTTTCTCACAAGAGCTTGACTATCATGGGTTAGAGCCTCAGTAAAAAATAGAATTGTGGTTGGAGAATAATGCATTGAGTGAGAAAGATTTAGCATGATATGTAGGGGTAGAATCTGTTGGTTTGATATTGGGAATAGAATGAATATAATCCTTTAAATGTATTGGTGTCTTGTGTTCTCTAAGAGATTTTCTAGGGCCAACATGAGGTGTAGGACTGTTAGGAGTAGAGTCATTCTGTGTATGCAAGTGTGAATCCATAGATGATATTGGTGATGTAGGACCATAGGGAATGGGTGGAGATAGGGGTTCACCTGTGGAGAACTATTCTGTGTAGGAAGCTGATCATCTGGGTTAGTAGTAGGAAAGGATTCCAAGTGATCTGTAGTCTGAGTGACATTTGACTTATGCTGGCTGAT
Source organism: Nicotiana undulata (assembly GCA_005239495.1). Classification (NCBI taxonomy): domain Eukaryota; kingdom Viridiplantae; phylum Streptophyta; class Magnoliopsida; order Solanales; family Solanaceae; genus Nicotiana; species Nicotiana undulata. Next base: position 4,251 of record ML245298.1, read on the forward strand.
TTCTTGTTCTGGTTCAGTTTTTAAATGGTCAATGAAAGGGATGGAATAAAGGACTGATGGAAAAGATGTGGTGTTGTCTTGTATGGCAAAGGGAAAGATACTCTCATTGAAGGTAACATCTCTGGAAACATGTATATTTTTGGTGGCTAGATTCAAACCCTTGTAACCTTTTATGTTAAATGGATATCCAACAAAGACATGAGGTGTAGTTCTTGGCTCAAACTTATCTCTGTGAAGTTTAGGGACTGTAGGATAGCACAAACACCAAAAGCTTCTCATATGTCAATACTTAGGTTTTCTTTGGTATAAGAGCTCATAAGGACATTTGTTGCTTAGGCTACTAGAAGGTAGTATGTTTATGATATAAGTTGCACAAAGAATACATTCACCCCAATATCTGGTTGGTAGCTTTGACTGAAACAGAAGGGCTCTAGCAGTTTCCAGTAGATATTTGTATTTTCTTTCTACTATACCATTTTGTTGGGGTGTGTAAGGGCAGGTTCTTTGATGTATTATGCCTTTGGATTGGAAAAATGAATTGGTTTATGTGTTTGTGAACTCCAGCCATTGTCTGATCTAATGGTCTTGACACTGGTGTTGAATTGATTTTCTATTAGAATAATAAAGGTTTTGATGGCTTGAAGGGCATTACTCTTGCATGACAGAATTTGAGTCCAGGTTGATCTGTATTTATAGTTATCATATGTTGTAACATGGTAAGGTCCCCACAAATCAACATGCAAGAGTTCAAATACTTTGGTGGCTATGCTGGTCTTTTCAGGAAAGAGGAGTCTTTCTTGTATGGCCATTGGGCATATAGAACAAGTAAAATGTTGTTTAGATGAGAAGCTTGCAGGTATTGAAACAATGTTCCTCATTTTAACAAAAGGTACATGGCCAAGCATGTTATGCCACAGAACATTCACATCATTTCTAACAAATTCATGAGAGATCAAGGAGAAAGACCTATCTTTATTGCTTGCAGATGAAATATTTATAAGTGAAAGGGGAACACACTTATTTGTGAGTGATGACTTATTTACATTTCTGTGAACATTGTGTGTTGCAAGCACAACAACAAGCTGACAGAGAAGAAACTTTGATAGGATCATACTTTTTATTCTACAGGCACCTTTGACATAGAAAGTATAAGCCATCCATGGCTTTACCAATCACCAGAGGCTTCTTCATTGAAGGGGCCTGCAACATACATGAGTTATTATAGAAAGCAACCAAACATTGAGGTTTTGTTAGAGAATGGACATAAATTAAGTTGTATTTGAAGGAGGGAATAAACAACACTTTTTCCAGGATGATCTCTGGTATAAGTGTCATTGTGCTAATTTGTGTTACTCTTACTTTTTATCCATTTTGGAGAATAACAAGGAAAGGGTATTGTAAGGTTATGATTTTGGTCAAGAGAGATTTGTTAAATGTCATGTGATTTGAGGCTCCGGAATCTAGTATCCATGAGTCAACTTTATTTTTGAAATAATTACATGACAATTTACTAAAGTCAATTAAGGATGTACAAGCAACAATACCAGCAAAGCTGGAAGTTGCACAAGCTGAGTTTGCATTATTGGTGCCTTCTCCTCCATTTCCTATCTGAAATTGCTGCATCAAGTTCATGATCTGCCCATACTGTTCTTGAGTTAGGTTCATATTCTGATTATCCTTTTGTGCATCAAACTCATCATGTGATGGCATATCCACTTGGGGTCCATGTACATTAGCAACTGTCCTGTTTGTTCTATTGAAGCCACCACCAGGTCTATAGTTCTGATTTGGAATGCGTTGATTGAAGCTATTGTTGTTTTTGAAATTCTGTCCATAACTTTGAAGGTAACCATGCATCTTGTAACACTTATCCTTAGTGTGTGCCGGCCTCATACAGTATTCACACATTGGTCTAAACTTGCTTGTACCATTGTAGCTATTACGAGCAGAGTAGTTTGTTCTGTTCTGCTTCAAGGTGTTTACATTCAAAGAGGTTAACTCCAAGGCAAATTGATTATTTGGCCTAATTTCCCTCTGTTTTTCTTCTTGAACCAACAGTGAAAATGCTTGTGCCCATCGAAGATAGTGAATTCATCATCAAGATACTCCCACTCACCACAATATAAATCTCATTAAGTCCCATGAGGAAGTGTATCAAACGTCTATCTTGTTATGCTTTGTGCATACATTTTTTTGCTCCACATGTGCAATGGCAGGTGCATTGATTTTTAGCACCTAGGTTACTCAGTTCTTTCAACAATTTCTTCATCTTAGTGTAATATCCTGTGATATCTAGAGGTCCTTGGGGAAGGTCATTGATTTCCTTTTGTATTTGATACAACTTTGCACCATTGGTCTGATCGTATCGATCTTCCAATTCCTTCCACAATTCTGTTGCATTATTCACATATGCCACGCTATCTACAATCTCCTTAGACAGTGAATTCAAAATCCACGAAGTTACCATATATCATCACATCTCTCCCACAATCGAAGGTTTTGAGAATTTGAGTCTGGTTTCTTACACTCTCCATTGATAATGCCTACCTTGTTGTTTACAGAAAGTGCACGCAATACACTCCTCCTCTAGGATCTGTATCCAACATCATTAAAAGGAACATATACTAACATTGCCCCAGGATTATCTTAGGGGTGCATGTACAAAGGACTGCTCAGATCCACAGTTGATTGGCCATTTCCAGCCGGTAAATCAGTCTCTAAATTATTAGGTCGCTCATTTTCATCTAGAATTTCCATAGTTGATTCAATCAAGCTAAGTATTGGGAAACAGAACTGTCAAAAACTACAATTGAAATCTATACTCGAAGATCGAATTGTTCGATTAAAACAAAAAAATGACTCGAATTTAGGTTTGCATGTGATGGAAGACAGAAAAATCAATAGATCGATCGAACGAATACATAATTACAGTTACCGGAGGAGAAACTCTCACCGGCTCTGATACCATATCAAATTGGATAACCTTGCATGAATGAGCTCGAGCTGAGCTCGAGCTAAGTTTCAATGAAGACTCCATAGAACATTCTAGAGGTTTGGGAGAGAAGGCAACGAGAAAGAGAAACCAAAATGCAGAAGAATGAATCACTCTTCATTCTACAGAGAATAGCATACATATATACATTGTATATGCCAACTAGGACTAACCACCACCAACTAATGCCCGCTGGCCCACTAATTTATTTAACAAACTAACCTACTCAACAAACTAATCTCTACTCAACAAACTAATCCTCCAATAATTAAGATAACTTTCACATATCAACAAACTCAAGTGAAAATAAATTATTTGGATTATTAAGAAGTATGCGTGCTGCTTCCATGATTAGTTGTTGTTCTATTCTTTTTATTTTTTCTTTCGTCATTTTTTGCCAATTCAATTAATTAAAAACGATTTGTCGAATTAAATAAATTATGAACATTTAGTGATTATTAGGTCCGAAAAGAATAATACTTAGTATTATTTCTAATGAGATTATTTTTTGAATACTTTTCATAGTAGGAAACTCATCTAAAAGAGCTGTAGTAATATACTTGAGTACACCAGAGGCCCTTTTCCCATTCAAAGATATAGCTAGCATCCAAATATAAATTGATAATTTAACTAAATAAGAATTATACCTTTCAATTTCCAAATCTCGATTGCGAATCGCTAGATTTACGATGTCAGAATCCAAAGGCAGACTTAAGTTCATTTTTTCTGCGTATTTGATCATACTGGGAAATATAATCTCAAATCCAACAGGTGAAATCTGATCCTTGTTATCAACTGCCCAACCATGATTTTCAATAAAGGCAAGGCCTGAAAAGAAAATGAAGCAACTCCACAAGTAATTAGAATACTACAAGATGCAAACTCCTCCACACGTTCTATTTATCTAATCGTGTTGATAGTATTATTTTAGATTTATGTTATATGCGTCGACAACGTGAAAATATTATTTTACACTTATAGCAAGTCAGTTACCGGCTTTACCAACAACGATAACAACACTAATAATAACCTAGTGAAATCTTTTAAGTGGGGTTTGGGAAGAGTAGTGTTTACGCAGACCTTATCACTACTCCGGAAGAGTAGAGAGACTGTTTACGAAAGACCCTCGGCTCAAAATGATAAAAAAAGACAGTAGATCAGTATCAGCAACGTGCCAGAAGAATAATACCAACCACGTAAGAACCAGAAAATAAAAAGAAAAATAATAACAATAAACAGTAACAATGACACAACACTACAGACACGACGAAGGTTACCAGCTTTACCAGATAACCTAATTAACATTTATCAAGAAAACTAAATATGATTGTCTAATATGTGACCTGATCATGTAAATATTTTTAAAAAGTGTTCACATATAGAACTTAAACTCCTTTTCTTTTTCAACATTACTTTCTCACAAAAGAAAAGGAGGGCAAGGTCTTCCGAAAACAGTCTCTCTAACCCTCTGAGTAGGGGTAAGGTCTGCGTACACTTTATTCTCCCCAGACTCCAATGGTGGAATTTTACTAGGTCATTGTTGTTGTACTTTCTCACAAAAGAAATTAATTGAAGAAGACAAGGTTACCTCCTTGGACTTGGTTATCTCCAACTCCCCATTTGCGGAGGGCAAGCAAACATGCTAAAGTAGAAGAAAGGGAGTCTTTAACAAGCAATGAATGTCTAGGATTTAGTCCCCAAGATCCATCTTCTCTTTGATTTTCAAGAATCCAATCCAAGCACTGAGGAAAACATGGCTGGTTTACAGAATTTCTTGAAGGGATCATAGCAACCCATGCTGTGTCATAAGAAGAAGGAGATAACTCTACTTTCTGAAATGTTTTCTTTATTCTCTCCTTCGCCTCTTCGAAACCATCCTACAATTGAGAGATGGGCTAGTTCTTTCATTATAAGATGAAGAATTAACCTAAATATAGTTACCTAATAATAATCAGCAAATATATAATATGCGTATAAATATTTATAACTAGTATATAATCTATGTATACTAGCTAGGAAAAGCAAGCTATGACTTGGCCGGCCATTTGTGTATAGATCTTTGTTCTTCAAAAAAAGAAAAAGTTTTGTAATGAAAACAATTATTTAACGCAAAATATTCATCAAACTATTTTTTTTAAACATTACCATTATTTCAGATTGAACATACATGCATATATTTGAAAGTAAAGTCATGACCAAACACCCATTTTGTGCAATCCCTACAGGAAATTGAGGATACGATGACATTTATTTAGTGATTATTAAAATAAATGTCGGAAAATTTTCTTTTTTTGACATTTATGACAAAATGTCGTAAAAACTACGATATTTAATATTAATTGTCTAGAAACAATGACATTTGATACTAAATGTCGTAAAAATGACATTTGATAGGAAATATCATTAAAACAACGATATTTGATACAAAATGTCGTCAATATAATGATATTTTTTAAGAAATATGTCGTAAAAAGTACGATATTTGCTACAAAATATTGTAAAATTAGACATTTGATACAAAATGTCATAAAAATAATGATATTTGGTCAAACCGTAGTAAAAATATGACACTTATAACAAATGTTGTAAAAACTTTTGATACAAATGACAAAAAAATATGAACTTACTTTAAATGTCATATTATTTGTCAGTAATTATGAACATTAATATTCACAATTGGAAATTTCTCTATATTTTTTAAATTTTAAATCATTCTTTGTCTTAAAAAAGTATCACACCCTTTATATTTAATATTTAATTTGTTAAAATATTGTTATAATTACCTACAATATAGACGATTTCGCTTCTTGTTGCTTCTTGTATTCACAATTTTCTAAGTTGTAAATTTTGTAAACTATCAGAGTAACCAATCTAATATTTCTTCTCAGATTAACATAATCAAGAAGGCCGGAGTTAGAGAAGTTGGCACAAAGAAAAAGAAGCGGGTAAGTTTGAAAAAATTACAAGGTTCTTGTTCCTCCTTTTTAAAGGGAGAAACACTTCATAATATAGTTTGCAAAACTTATGTAACATTCATTAGTTTTCATCTCAGTATAGCATTTACGGGAACTAATATTTCAGAATTCAACCCTCCCCGCTCCCACCCTGCTTCTTCCTCAGTCCCAAAGAAAAATAAAAAATAAAAGAGTAGGGAATAGTTTTCTTAAGTGCAAGATGAACTGAGAATAGCTGAACATTTTCTTTTCCTTGGTAAAGGGCGAAATTGTGGCTTGTATTGAACACCATTTTTCTTGTACAGAATCGATGCTGAACTCTGATATGAAAGTGCATTATTGACTATTGATATAGCATTTGTTGCAGAAAATTCATTATTATCGTAGAGGTAAATAGATTCTCCTAAGTGAGCTATCTCATGCATATTTTGTTTCAACCTTTCTTGGGCAAGTAGCTTTATGTGTGCTTACTTGTATTTAGCTTTTTAGGCCTGATCGTGTTTATATTTATTTAAGTCTGGCAGAACCTGCATCGGGTTGAGTTATATTTTCTCTCTTCTTCTCACATGCCCTCACTATAAGCACGTAATTTTTGACCCGCACGTAATTTACTACTTAAGGCCAATAGTATTTTATAGTAATATTTTAATTTTTACTATAATTTCAATTTATTTTCTTTTTCTCTACCCTTACTTGAAAATACAAAATTAATTAGTTTCATATCATGGTTTAGTTTGCTTTGATTAATTGGAGTTGATTTTATATTTAATAGTAGATTTTATATCATTTCAAAGGAAAATGTTTAAGTTTCTTAATTGGTGAATTTTAAGAGTTGAAATCCCAATTTTTAAGCTCAATTTCGTACATTCTCAAGCCCAATTTGGCATAACCCTTAGCCCATACCCCACTTCATTAAAAAGAAAGAGCCGAACCCTAATTTACCTTCACCCTTAAGAGAACCTACCGAGTGTTTGACTAATATTGTCCCTTTTCTTTGAGGTAGGTCTATTTTGGTCCCTCAACCCTGAGCATATTTAGTCCCTTAAGTATGCTAAAGTGGAGCATCTTTAGTCTTACTAATACATTATGTTAAAAAACTAACGGTGTTACCCAACTCGGATTCATGAAGCAAATCTTTTGCTCTGAAGCAAAACACTTTCTCTCCTTTTACTAGACAACGCAAATTATCACTTTAATTCCTCATTTTTAGATAATGTCTTCTAAAATTTTGACCTTGAAAATTTTTCCTTTTGTGATAGGGGTTCAATGAGAAAATGACATTGTATAACTGCTGTAAAAATAATAGCACAGAAGGTCAAAATTTTAGAAAATATTTTTCATTAAAAACTAGTACAGAAAGTCAAAATTTTAGAAAACATTTTCTGAAAATGAGGAATTAAAGTGAAAATTTACGTTTTCCGATAAAAAGAGATAAAACGTTTTGCTTCAGAGCAGAAAATTCGCGCTTCACGAATCAGAGTTGGGTAACACTGTTAGTTTTTGAACACATTGTGTCAGTGAGACTACAGGTGCTCCACTTTAGCATATTTAAAGGACTAAATATGCTCAGGGTTATATTTGAGGGACCAAAATAAAGCTACCCTCAAAGATAAGGAATAATACTGGCCAAAAACCCAGAACCTAGCACCCCTCATCTTCTTCACCCTTTGCAAACCCTAAGTCCCCACCCCAACACCTCCAGCCGTCGCCGCCGCCGCCGCTGCCAACTACCCTCTTTCACCGACCTTCTTCTTCTTCACACCCTAACCTAAGAAAACAAAAACAGCTGCCAGCCATCTTACCACTAGCGGCACTCCTCCTCTTTAACACACACCAACCGTCGCACCGCCCGCCACCCACTCCTCCTTCTTCACCACACGACCTCCTCATCTCCAAGGCCATCTAGCCGCCGAACTCCCCCTCTTAACAACAACCAGCCGCCCTAAGAACCAGCTGTCTCCACTCTTAACTAAGAGCAGCCAACCGTCGGCCATATCCCTTCTCTAAAAACAGTCGCCGCCGGACCCCTTTCCAAATAATCCCATTCTGCTTCTGCCGCCTTCACCCTCGCCGCCAGCGAGCTCGCCGGAAAACGACTCTCACAACAGCCACTGAAAATCTTCCGCATCTCCTCACAACAGAGCTTATTATTTACATTCTAAAAAATATGATACCGACATTAATTTAAGTGTCAAATATTTAATGCGACATTTTACTATGCTGTAAAAGATATATCACTAAATTTTTTTAATGACATGCACATAAAGTGGAAAGGACATTGGAAATTTCAATACGACATTTTGTAAAGATCATACATAAATATCGTATTTTTTAGTAATATTAATCTAATTGTCGAAAAGTTTAAGTGACATTTTCTATATGTTGTAAACTAAATGCCGTAACATTCTTACCGATATTATCGTAAATTAAATGTCATAAATTTCTTGTTGATATTTACCAAAATGTTGCAAAGTAAGTGTCGTAAATTTCTTATCGACATTTACCAAATATCGTAAACTAAGTATCATAATTTCTTATTGACATTTACCTAAATGTCGTAAAGTAAATGTCATAATTTCTTACCAACATTAACCTAAATGTCGGAAAATTACAGACATTAAAATTAACGACAATTGATGCAAATATAAATTAAATGTCGGTAAATAAATTTATAACATTTAAACAACTTAATACGACATTTATTAAATATTTTCATATCTCCACACTTTCTTGTAGTGAATAGATAGTATAGAGCCGGACTCAAGATTAAAATTTTCAAATATAAAAAAGGGGTTATACTTTTTGACACAAACTAAAAGAAAAAATATTTTCAGATAAATTAAAACGGATGGAGTATATAATATTTCCTTTGAATCAACACCACCACCACCACCCCCAGAAAAAAAGAATCAGAAAAGGGACTTATATTACCAGTGATGAAGCAATGTTGTAGCTGCATCTTACTCCTCTACTTGGTCTCTGGAAAATTGTATTTTCTTCTGTAAGAGAACACACAAAAAAGACACAAATTAGGACATGCGTACATTGAATAATAAAATATATTGTTGTAGTGATCAAAATTATGTGTCTTACTAGTCGATGAAGCTAATTTGCCATTTCCCAATTTATGGTGAGAAAATGGTATTATGATTTTGCTTCTGTAGCCAAGTATCATTATCTTATTCTAAAATAGTGGTGGACGCTAGAGAAAGGAAGAGATAACTATTTGTAGATATTTTTCCCCAAAAGTAGCGATTTCGTTAATTCTGTTCCTCACATTATTTTCGCAAAATTACGTACGGCTAACGTTGTCCCTGAAGTAATTTCCTAAGGAAAGAGTCATTTTCTGAGTTTATAATACAAAATTCATTTTTTCATTTTTTTGTCACATTAATGTCAGTCAACTTTGACCTAGATAACTAACAGGCAAAAAAGGAAAATATCACCTGAACTTTTTGAATTTTATCCCGGAAATCTGACACTTCAAAATAGCTATTTAACTTAATAAATATAAATATAATAAATTAATTTTAGAGACCCCATGTTTCTCTTCATAATATTACTCTCCCTTGTGGTTTAGGAAGAGAACAATTTGTAGATTTTTTCCCCACGTTTCTTTACCCGTTCTCATCCAAAAATGTACCAAAGTAACGATTATGTTAATTATGTGTCTCACACCTTATTCTGGCTATCCGCACGTCTAATCGTTGTCCCTGAAGTAATTTCCTTAGAAATCTCACTACTAAGGGCTTGTTTGGAAAGCTGTATTGGTAGAAAAAAAAAAAGACGTGCCACGTGAACTATTAACAAACTGACGGGAATAACATAAAGGTGTTAACCGGGTGGGCCGGGCCGGGCTGGGTAGGGAAAATTAGGAACCGTACGGGTTACAAATCGGGCCGGTTACGGTTAATTGTTAACGGGTTTAACGGGTTCGAATTTATCCGGGTAAAAAATAACCCGTACGGGTAGGGGTTTAACGGGCCGGGCCGGTTACCTAATATTTTAATTTTTTTTTTAAAATTTTTTGTACACGTATTTTAAATAAAATATAAAGCAAAATACTAAAATATATAAAGATAACAATGATTATGGAAAAAATTGCACTTATAAATTGCAAGTGCAACATGTATTTCAATTTTCAAATTTTAAATTTCAAAATTCAACTCTTACAACTTACAAGTTACAACCAAGTACTAAATTTGACAAGTACTAAATTCAAAGGTTTTGCATCGCCCTTGTAAGTTCTTCATAATCAATATGAACTGATTGTCCTTCTTCTGGAGTGTTAAATTCAGATGGGTTACCATGTGTTAATATATCTCCAATTTCCTCGTCTTCTGGGCTATCAACATCTTCACGTCCTTGATTTCTTCGTTCCGATCTAATCCAATCTCTGAAACATACTAAAACTTCCAAAGCATTGCTTCCCAATGAGTGACGGGTGTCTCCTAGTTGTTGTCTTGCTTGACTAAATGCACTCTCTGATGCAACAGTTGAAATTGTCACATTCAGCACGTCCCGAGCCATAGCAGAAAGAACAGGAAATTGCTTTTCATTTTCACGCCATCATCCCAACGCTGAAAATTCCTTTGTGCGCATCTCCTTTTGCTTATGCAAGTAGAAATTAAGTTCATCAATGTTCCTGCTACTGGTTTGAGTTGTAGCAAATGTAGTAAAAATATTATAACTATCAACTATTTCATCATCACACAAAGTGGTAGAACTTGAAGAAGTGGTACACTGCATATTGGGGTTAACATTGCCTACATTAAGAGCAATATCATCAACTATATTTGCATAATAATTATATAATTTTTGTAAATTATCATTTAGATTGTTCATACAAGTAAAAATATCTGGAGTTTTAGTGAGTCCAATCTCCATGTAAGTATATAAAGCATTGATTAATTGGTGACAATCAGTCATCTTAATAGAAAGATTTAAAAAAGCGCCAATTAAGTAAATCTGAGGAATTGGAAAGAAATATTTTTTGAATTTGTCTTGCATTTCTTCAACAACAACCGTATATTTTTCTTTCTTCTTAAATTCAAAGAGTGGAAAAACAATTCAGCTATATGTACTAAAATCATTGTAACAGTAGGGTAGTATGCTCCAGAAAACTCAACAGTAGTTATATAAAATTTATATAAAAATTGAATAACATCATTAATGAGCTCCCAAGTAGCAGATGTTAACATATGATTTCTATCAGTACAATGCGCATTGAATTATAAAATATATTGTTGTAGTGATCAAAATTATGTGTCTTACTTGTAATATGATTTTGCTTCTGTAGCCAAGTATCATTATTTTATTCTAAAAGAGTCGTGGAAGAGAGAGAAAGGAAGAGATAACTATTTGTAGATATTTTTTCCACGTTTCTTTACCCAACCTCATCCAAAAAAGTACCAAAAGTACTGATTTCGTTAATTCTGCGCCTCACACTATTTTGGCTAGATTACCAACGTCTAACTTCGTCCCTGAAGTAATTTCCTTAGAAATCTCGTTACTAAGAGCTCGTTTGGCCAATAAAGGTGTTTTACTTTCTTTTTTTTTTCCGAAATCATCATTTGGCCATAAATTTTTAATTTTTCAAGGAATTTTTAATTTTTCAAGGAAATAACGAGTAAATTTTATTGGTGGTCATTTTTAAGTTTATAATAGAAAAGTCATTTTATTATTTGTTGTCACATAAAAGTTATAACTTTGGCCTAGATAACTAACATCAATGGAGGCAAATATCACATGAATTTTTGAATTTTATATGACATGACACTCCAAAATAGCTATTTAGCTTACAACAACAACAACAACAACAACAAAAAACCCAGTATGATTTCAATAGGTGGGGTCTGGAGAGGGTAGTCTGTACGCGGACCTTACCCCTACCTAATGCAGGTAGAGAGGCTGTTTCCAATAGACCCTCGGCTCAGTAAGGGCAAGAAGAAGAAAAGGAAAGCAAGAAAGGAAGAAAGAAGGAAGAAAAAAGAAAAAGGGAGAGATAAAGGATAAGTAGTACCAAATAATAGCAACAGGGAATATAATACCTGAGGCGAACAAAACCACATAACGTAATAAAATCTAAGAAAAATAAAATGCAAGACAACGGGAAATGCATGCTACTAAGACTATCGGTGAACAGCTAAAAACTACCCACTAACCTTCTACCTTAATCCTCGATCCCCACACACTCTTATCAAGGGTCATGTCCTCAGTGAGCTAAAGCAGTACCATGTCCTGTCTAATCATCTCTCCCCAGTATTTCTTAGGCGTACCTTGAGCTCTTCTAATATCCATGGCTAACCACTCACACCCCCTGACAGGAGAAACAATGCTTTTTCTCTTAACATGTCCGAACCATCTCAGCCTCGACTCCCGCATCTTGACCTCCACGGAGGCTACTGCCACTCTATCCCAGATAGCTGCATTCTTAATCTTATCTTTCCTGCTGCACCCGCACATCCATCTCAACATTTTCATCTCTTCTACTTTCATATTTTGCATGTGGGAGTTCTTGACTGGCCAACACTCAGCACCATACAACATAGCCGGTCGAACAACCACTCGATAAAACTTACCCTTAAGTCTTGGCGACACATTCTTATCACATAAAACACCGAAAGAGAGCCTCCACTTCATCCATCCCACTACGGTGCGATGTGTGACATCTTCGTCAATCTCCCCGTTACTCTGGATAATAGACCCGAGATACTTAAACCTCGCTCTCTTGGGGATAACTTGAGCATCAAGCTTAACCTCTACGTCTGCATCATGGGTCTTGTCACTAAATTTTCACTCCAAGCATTCTGTCTTGGTTATACTCAGTTTGAAACCTTTAGACTCTAAGGTCTGTCTCCAGACCTCCAACCTTGCGTTAACTCCGCTTCGTGTCTCGTCAATCAACACTATATCATCGGCAAATAGCAGGCACCAAGGAACCTCCCCTAAGATGTGTCGCGAAAGTATATCCATCGCCAAGGCAAATAAAAATGGGCTAAGAGCCGATCCCTAGTGCTACCCCATATCCACAGGGAAATGCTCAGAGTCACCACCCAAAGTCCACACCCGAGTCTTAGAATCATTATACATATCCTTAATCACCCTAAATGTATGCTAGCGGAGCGCTGCTAACCTCAAAACACCTCCACAGGACCTCCCTCGGGACTTTATCGTACGCTTTCTTAAGGTCAATAAACACCATATGAAAATCCTTCTTCCTTTCCCTGTACTGCTCCATTAATCTCCTTACCAGATGAATCGCTTCCGTAGTCGAACGCCCCGACATGAATCCAAAAACTAATTCTCGAAAATAGATACGCACCTCCTCACATTGACCTCCACCACCCTGTCCTAAACATTCATAGTGTGACTCAACAACTTGATACCCCTATAATTGTTGCAAATTTGGATATCACCCTTATTCTTGTAAAGCGGAACCATCGTATTCCACCTCCATTCTTCGGGCATCTTCTTCGTCTTAAAAATAACATTAAATAGCCCAGTGAGCCACTCCAAACCTGCCTGCCCCACGCTCTTCCAAAATTCCACCTGGATTTCGTCTGGCCCCGTCGCTCTGCCCCTGCACATCTTACGCATCGCCCCTTCCACCTCCTCTTCCGTAATCCGCCTACAACACCCAAAATCTCGCCGACTCTTGGAGTGCTCCTACTCACCTAACACAATGTGTCTATCCCCCCTCCTCGTTCAACAATTTATGGAAGTATGTCTTCCATCTTCTCCTAATAAGTGCCTCGTTCATCAACACTTTGCCATCCTCTTCCTTGATGCACTTGACATGGTCTAAATTGCGAGCTTTCCTATCCCTCACCATGGCCAACCGGTACAACTTCTTGTCCCCGCCTTTTCCCCCGATCTCCTCGTACAAACGAGAAAATTCCGCGTTTTTAGCCGTTGTAACTGCTAACTTCGCCTCTTTCTTTTCCTTTCTGTAACACTCACAATAAATCCTTTTATCCTCCTCGTTTGAACTCTCCACTAGATTCAAATAAGCAGCTTTCTTACCTTCCACTTTACCTTGAACCTCTCCATTCCACCACCAGTCCCCTTTATGAGCCCAGGAGAGCTTTTCGTGACCCCTAAGACCTCTCTAGCAGCTACCCCAATGCAATTTTCAGTCTTGAACCACATACTAGACGCGTCCCCCTACTCATCCATGCCCTCATAAACAACAACTTCTCCCCCAAATCCTGAGCTTTGTCCTTGGTCAAGTTTCCCCACTTGATCTTAGGTCTCCTGCACCCCGCCCTCTTCCTTCTACTCATCTTGATCTCCAGGCCCATAACTAGGAGCCTATGCGGGGTCATGAGGTGCTCACTTGGGATGACCTTGCAGTCAGTGCACAAACCTCTATCGCATTTCCTGTGGAGAAGATAATCAATATGAGTCTTGCCTATTGAGTTTCGGAAAGTGACCAGGTGCTCTTCCCTCTTCGGAAAACCCGAGTTAGCTATAACCAAATCATAAGCTCTATCAAACTCCAACAGTGAATCACCTCCCTCATTCCTATCCCCAAAATCGAACCCGCCATGCACAACATCATAACCTCTATCACTAGCCCCAATGTGACCATTGAAATCTACGCCAATGAACAACTTCTCTGTGTGCGGGATACTACGCACCATCTCGTCCAAATCCTCCCAGAATTGCTTCTTGACCTCCTGCTTCAAATCTACCTGAGGAGCGTATGCACTAATCACATTTGTAAACCCACCAACTACCATCTTAATACTCATCAACCTATCATTAACCCTCCTTCGTAAAATAATTGTTTAACGTAATAAAATATAAATATAATAAATTAATTTTAGAGACCCCATGTTTCTCTTCGTAATATTATTCTCCTGGTTTAGGAAGAATAAAATTTGTAGATTTTTCCCCACGTTTCTTTACCCATTCTCATCCAAAAAAGTACCAAAGTACTCATTATGTTAATTATGCGCATCACACCTTATTCCGGCTATATGTGTTATCCGCACGTCTAATCGTTGTCCCTGAAGTAATATCCTTAGAAATCTTAACACAAAGGGCTTGTATGCAAAGCTGTACCGGTAGAAAAAAAGACATGACACGTGGACTATCAACAAGATGGCGGGGCATGTCACATGGAACATCGATATAAGAAGAAGTGACACTCTTAATTAGACAAACTAAATAATGCATAAAAGACACGAGAAAAACACCCACGGGGTTACATTAAGAAGCAGACCAGACAACTGTTAAAGCAGAAACATGAACGAAATAAATGAAGGCTGCAAAGAATGGAAGAGACACGAACTTGATGTAAATAAGGAAGGGAAATCGGCAAAGTTACAAGGAATCTTTAGTCATAAATGTATCCATTACGGTAATATATGGTACCAGGCAATCAATACAATTAATACTATTAGTGAGCAAAAATTAAGAATGAAAACCGTTATAATTGTATGCTCCCATATAAGGACAGAAATATCATTTGTAATGGAGGTGAGGATTATTATTCAAATCCACAGTATTATTCTTTGCTTATTTCTCCCAACATTAAGCCTTAATTTTGGGCAGTGATTATTGGTTCATTTCTTAGTTTCCTTTGTTAATCATTTTCATTCTTTGATCTATTCTTCCAAAATTGTTGGGAAAGTGAAGTAAGACTTGGTTATTAGTAACCTGATTTCTTCTAAATATTCACTTTGACCGAGAAATCTATTTTTGGTTATACAAATTTGTTCCGTTGATGGGAATACGATTTTGAAATTACTCATTAGTGTGTGCTTTACTTTACGCCTTCTTCTATTCCATCACACTTTGCTTTGCTTGGTGTCACTAGGTAAACATGGGCGAGCCGGAAGAAGAAAACATTTATACAGATATAGATGAGTATATTGAGGATACAAATGCCATTGTCCCTCCAAGAGTTGATGCTGCCACCTTCAAGATGGAACACAGTCTAATCCTAATGCTCAAGGCAGAGTGTTTTTTTCGAAATTCCACAGATGATGATCTGACACAACATCTCAGAAACCTCTTGGGTGAGTGTGCGATGCACAAGCAGAATCACATTTCAGATGATGCCCTAAGGCTGAGGGTGTTCAAGTACTCTCTAACTGGAGAGGCAAGATAGACCCAAAATCTACCTCCTTATTCCATTCATACTTGGCCTGAACTTGTTCGAGCTTTCCTACAGAAATGGTTCCCGCAAAGCAAGAAGTCCGAGCTCCGGGATAAAATTTTCTTCTTCAAGAAATTACCGGGAGAGCATATATATTAGGCATGGGATGGATTCAAGCTATATCTAGTGAGGTCACCGAGTCATGGTTTTACAGACAACATCTTGTTAGAGAAGTTTTATCACCACGGGTGGAATTGCATATGGTACTCCTTCCTTGACCAACAGGATAAAGGAGAACCAAGAAAGAGATCAAGTAATTGTCGGGCTTGCAACAACATCAGTGTGTTGACGAAGATGTTCACTGAAAGCCAAACAAAAAAGGTGAATTTTGTGGAAGATGTGCAACCCTTGTCAAACGAGGATTACGAAGAAGCAAAATATGTCAACAACTCTCAAGGTGGTTATCAAAGACAAACCTACAAAGGTTCAGGACAATAAAACCAATGGAGGTCTAACCCGCAAGGGCAAGGCCATCAACAATGGCGAAATGATCAAGGTAGTTTAAATCAAGGTAATTTGAGTAACAACAACAACAACTTTTCAAGTCGGAGTTCAAACCCCTATGTTCCCCCAAATGGGATATATTCTAACTCTCCGCATGGAAGGAAAGTTCTTCAAGTGAGTCCAAGTGGGAAAACATGGTTGAATGAGTATTGTAAAATAATTAAAGATCTTACACTTCAATGAAGAACATGACCGATCTTGTGGGTTCTCAAACCGCATCCATACAACAGTTAGTAATGAAAATGAGATGTCTATCAAGAGAGCAAAATCTGAAGCAGAAGGGCACGCTCCCAAGTGACACAATAACAAACCCAAAAGTTAGTGGGAATGGTCCGACTTCTCATTGTATGGAAATCACAACTCGAAGTGGGAAACTACTTCAAGGAGAGAATAAACAAGTGGTCGAAGTGGAAGATTCTGAACAAGAAGTTGAGGCACAAGTTTAGGTGCCAATTGTTGTTGAAGCTGAACGACTCCCATAGGAGGTGAAAATTCAAGAAGTGAAACGTGAAGAGGTTAAGGAAAAGGTAAAAGAGACATCAAAAGCTCTAGCACCAATTCACATGCCTCCTCCTCCTTTCCCTCAAAGACTTGCTAGGAGGGTTGATGATAGCAAACTCGAGAAGTTCTATGAAATTCTCAAGAAATTATTGGTGAACATTCCATTTGTGGAAGCATTTCAAGAGATGCCAGATTTTGTTAAGTACTTGAAATACTTGATCACAAAAAAGAAAACCACAAAGAATGAAGTGGTGAATCTGACTCAACAGGTTAGTTCTATCATTGCAACAACCACCGTCCAAAATAAGGAGGACCCGATAGCCTTCGCCATTCCATGCACTATCTGGTTGTGCAATTTTGCACAAGCTCTTTGTGATAAAGGGGCTAGCATCAACTTAATGCCTCTTGCTATTTACAATCAAGCGGGGTTAGGTATGCCTAGGCCTAAAAGTATGAGGTTGCAAATGGCCGACCGTTCAATAAAGAGACCGGTGGGAATTATTGATGATGTTCTTGTGAAAGTGGAGAAGTTCCTTATCCCTGCCGACTTTGTTATCCTTGATTTATGTTGATAAATAAATCCCTATCATCTTGGGGAGACCATTCCTTTCTACTGGAAGAGCACTCATGGACTTGGAACGAAATGAGATCAGGTTCCGAGTTACTGACGAAGAGGTTACCTT
The DNA here is from genome assembly GCA_005239495.1 of Nicotiana undulata. Classification (NCBI taxonomy): domain Eukaryota; kingdom Viridiplantae; phylum Streptophyta; class Magnoliopsida; order Solanales; family Solanaceae; genus Nicotiana; species Nicotiana undulata. The sequence goes on from ML245298.1 coordinate 22,053, forward strand.
TCAAGAGAGTAAAGGTGTGAAATTGCCACATGCATACGAAAGTATCTCAGTCATTGATATTGTTGATGAGGTAGAGGATACAACCGAGGTGAAGATGGAAGAAGAATGCCTTGGTGACGCATTGGCGGCTATTTTGGTAAATTTTGATGGTGAAGACATGAAGGATACATGGAATAGGTAAATGCATTAGAAGGTCTTGGGTCCTACACTTATGCACCAAAGAAACTTTCTCTTGACATAGAGAATACAATCACTCCTCCCGTCAAGCCTTCAATTATCGAGCCGCCACAACTTGTGCTCAATCCATTTCCACCGCACTTAAGGTATAAATTTCTTGGCTCTAATGAAACTTTGCCTGTAATCGTTTCTTCTTTGTTGAATGATGTGCAGGTTGAATACTTGTGGAATACCTCTAGGTAGCACAAACATGCCATTGGGTGGACAATAGAGGACATCCGAGGAATTCCTGTTGGAATTTGTGAGCACAAGATACAATTGGAGCAAGAGAGAAAACCTAGCGTGGAGCATCAAAGAAGGTTAAACCCTTCCATTCAAGAGGTGATGAAGAAAGAAGTCATAAAATGGTTGGATGTCGAGGTTGTCTATCCCATTGTCAATAGTCCTTGGGTAAGTTTGGTGCAATGTGTGCCAAATAAAGGAGGCATGGCCGTGATTCAAAACAATAAATATGAGCTCATCACAACGAGGATAGTGACCGGGTGGAGAGTTTGCATGGACTACCAGAAGCTCAATAGTGCTACTTGCAAGGACCATTTCCCTATGCCTTTTAATTATCAAATGCTTGATCGCCTAGCGGGAAGGTCATTTTATTGCTTCTTGGATGGTTATTCTGGCTATAACCAAATCAACATCGCCTTAGAAGATCAAGAGAAGACAACATTCACATGTCCGTATAGGACCTTTGCCTTTAGATGGATGCCATTTGGGCTATGCAATGCCCCAACCACCTTTCAACGATGCATGATATCACACTTCCTGGACACGGTGGAGGATTTCTTAGAGGTTTTTATGGATGACTTTTCTGAAGTTGGTGACTCCTTTGATCATTTCCTTGAAAACCTTAGGCAAGTGCTCAAAAGATGTGAGGAAACCAACCTCGTGCTAAATTGGGAAAAATGTCACTTCCTGGTGGATGAGGTATTGTTCTGGGCCACACAATTTCCAAGCAAGGAATAGAGGTTGATCATGCAAAGATTGAGATCATTTCCAAGCTTCTTCCTCCCACTTCAGTAAAAGGCATTCGAAGATTTTTGGGGCATGCCGGTTTTTATAGGCATTTTATCAAGGACTTCTGATTGGGTCCAAGCCTACACTGCCATTGAGTAGCGAGGGTGGTCGATGCAGTTTTAACCCAACTAGGCCGGGATCGAATCCACAGGGAGTTAATTGTTTGGAATTAGGTTTATATCTAAGGTAGATGCGGGCTTTGATTCTAATTACACTTCCACGAGTTTGGATTTGATTTCTACTTCTAACTTTACTCTATTGATTGCACTAGTTGAAACTAGACAATATTTTTGTTGTTGTTTTTCAAGTGTTTAAAGAGACTAGGTTCGTGACTTCTACCTAGGCGGATATCTAATAGGTAATAAAATCTATGGCAAGCTTGATTAGTTTGGATTGTAATATAGCTATCACACCCGGGTACTCACTCTATACCTCTCAGTAGTTTGAGTGATTTTGCCCAATTTGGCTTTCTCGGGTCCAAATGGGTATTCATGCAATTCAAGTGATATTATCTCAAGTCGGGTATTACTATCTCTAGGTTTAACCATTTAATTGAGTTTACCCTAATTCCTTGTTAGCCTAGTTTTTCTAGACTTAGTCCCTCTTTCTCAAGTAGAAACTAAGTCATAAAGGCATGAATCAATGTTTGCAACCTTTAATTTTATAGTTCTAGCAAGAACTAGGCTAAATATCACTAACCCATTCACATTCTAGCCCTAAAATCAAATACCCATTAAATACCCACACTAGGGGTGGGTCACAATCCTAGCTATGGGTTTAGCTACTCATGGAAATAGCAGAAATTAAAGATGAAATGAAGATAAAATCCATAATATATGATTAAGGAATGAAAATCTAAGATGTGAATCTAGTACAAACTTTCCCAAAACAGAATATTCAACCGTCTCAGGTGCTCTTACAAAACATAACATAACCTAAAAATGACAAAAAGTTCTATTTATACTAAGCTGAAAATATCCGACAAAAATACCCCTGCGGAGGTTGTGCGGCCGCACTCTTGCTTTCGCGGCCGCATAATTCTGATGCGGTCCGCGTTCTTCTTTTTTGGACGTGGGTTGAGCTGAGCTTTCGCGGACTGCATAATTCAAAGTGTGGTCGCGCTCCAGATTATGCGGCCACATAAAAGTGATGGGGTCCACACTTGCTTGAGTTTGGCTTGAAATCAACTCTCTGATCTTCATCTTGCAGACCGCCTAATTCGATCCCGACCGCACAAGGGACTTCCGCGGCCGCACAATTCTAGTGCGGTCCACACTTCTATCTTTTTCTCAAGTTGTAAGCCCACTGAATCTCATTCATCGCGGTCCGCATAATTTCAATTGCGGCCGCACAGGGACTTTCGCGGCCGCACATTTCTGGTGCGGTTCACGCTCATCATTTAGCCCAAAATCATACTCTCCAAATCTTCCTCTTGCGGACCACATAATTATTATGGCGGCCTCATCATGTCTTTCGCGGCCGCACAATATTTGTGCGGTCCGCACTTCATACCCCTTTGCCCAGCCTTGGTTGTTGCTCAACTTTTGACCACTTTGTGAGTTGATTTTTATTCTTTTGGCTCTTTTTGAACAATTCCTGCAAGAAAACATATTTCATTAGTTTATGGGAGTACCTTCAAGCATTTTTGTCCTAAAACACAAGTAAAAAAGATCAAATAATAGGTTAAAATCCCTACTTATCAACTCCCCCAAACTTAAGCTTTTGCTTGTCCTCAAGCAAATATTGTATTTCCCACCTCCACTAGAAAAAAATGATATTTTAGCTAGCCTAAGGTGAATCAATCATACATCAATTGGGACTAACAATTACCCTCAACACAAATGAATTATCAACAACACCATGTTTTGACCTTTTGAGTACCATAATTCTAATGTGACACTAGAGCATCAAGAGTTGACTTAATTCACCAAGGAAGCTTGCTCTATCACGTAGGTCACTGTGGAACCCCAAACTCCTCCTCCTCTACTCTCCATGAGCAAATCTCACTTTAGAATGTAACACTCAAAACAAGGATTGTGAAGAGGTGCGCTCATCTCTCTCAAACGAATGTCACAAGTGCAACTCTAAGTACCATAAGATTGCCCCTTATGTAAATCCCCACTTATGTAAGCTCACTCAACTTGAAATCATATAGGGCTTTTGCGGGAATGTAATGAAGGCTTTTGGATCAAGGTAGAACTTATCGGTATATGATGGTTTCATCTTTCCTTAAGCACTCCATTTCCTTTTTTTGGCTCATACTTCCTTGACTCTTTGAGTAATTTTCTTCTTCCTTAGGGGAACTAGAGAGACGTAATGTCACTCTTTCTTGCTCATTAAAATCATTTTTCTCATTTCCTAATCACTCCATGCCTTTCATCATTGCTTTCTTTGAATCCCTTCAACTTTCTACTTTATTCACTTTCTTTTTGGCCTTTCTTCCTTTTCTTTGCCTTCCCTTTTCTTCATTTTTTTGTTCTTTGTACCTTTTATCACTTTCACATTCCTCGTCTTTCCCCCAAACTTATGATTTTTCCAATTGTATCAAGAATTCTAAGGAAAGATCGGGTGCCAAGAGAGGGTAATTATAAAATGGATAAAGGCTTATAACGTGGCTATTGAATGAAAAAGTTCTTCGGCTCAAAGGGGTTGACTAGGGATATCACATTGGTAGGCTATGGAAGCTTTCAAGTTTCAAATTGGATCAAGGAGAGCCTACAATCATTTCTCAAGTCGAGCTACACTTAGAATTTCACCTAGACAAACATTCAGGGCAAGTTCAAGACGTATTGGCATGGAACTTGGACTTGCAATTCAATACCTCACCTCTCAAGCTGCTGGATTGTTAAAGAGAACAGAGTCGAGGGCCTACAACAACCCTAGCTAAGATTGAAAATCACAAATGGCTCAAAGAAACCACTCGATGATTGTTTTAGTCAACACAAGAGTCTAAAGGCTACAACTAGAGCTATTCTTTGCCAATCAACTTGTTTATAACCATAATGTCAAAGGTAAATGTGTTAGTGCAAAGTGAAGCATGCTTGAGAAACTTTTATTCATTACTACTATATATACAAAACAATAAAAAAAATGGACTCAATCCCTTAATAAGGTTGTCACGCCATCCATTGTTGCGAAAAGCCACCCGATTCAGACAACATCCACCTTTAGAAAGAACCGTGACATTAAGAAAATCAAAGGCTTATTGTTCAAACAAAACGTAAAAAAAAGCTAACAACTTAAAAAGAATCTACTAAAGTAAATAAGAAGCTATGCTACTAAGGAAAAACAACAAAAGAAGTTATGAAATAAACTACGGAAAGTAAACTGAATATGTACAAAATGAAGTAAAGCGAATATATACATAATGGAAATGAATATATACATCGAATGGTAAAAATATATACATACCAAAGTAAAAATAAAGATAAAGAAAAGAAATATAATGGTTATTACATACCAAATAACATTAAATCAAAATGACCACCCCCCAAAAGAAAAAGAGCATTGTCCTCAATGCTAATAACAAATAAGAATAGGGAAAGGGGTAGAAAGTAAAGAGAACTCCCTATGTGGTCTCTGTCTGCATCGGGTCCTCAACATGGGCGGGGTCCTCAGCATGCATGGGCTCATCAACACCCTCCGTATCATCTAACTGGATCTCCACATCCTCTAACTGAGGGACTATGGGGTTGCTTAACATCTGAATTAGCTCCTCAACAGTGTGTGAAGTGGTAGGCGACTACTCAGACTGGCCAGCTGCTGCCTCTGATGCCTCGGGCACTGCTGCATGTGCTGCTGGGACTATCTCTTCCATAAGCAGGTCCAGTGGAATATCATCAGCAGAATCAATCTTCTCGACCTCTTTGCTCAACTTCGCCCACTAACTCCTTTGATGCCCGAGTCTTCCGCATCTTCTTCACCTGCTTCCCCAAATCCTTGATAATCCTCCCATGTGCATCAAGAGTCTCCCGAATCTTTTTCTGGTCATCCAGAATCTTCTTCAAAGAGTCCTCCACTGATGGAGGTACCTGAAGCTCTGATGGGGCTGAAACTGTGCTGCCACTACACTGGATATGGCAGTCAGCTTTGTGGTAGCTGCTTGCATCCAATTGTTGAGACTGGATAGTATCTGGGAAACCCTCAATGCAATCTGATAGTAGGTAGAAGTTGAAGGCATTGACAGTGGCATTGAGATATATGGTCCGGAAGAAGGAAGAGGCATGACTGCTGGTCCGGTAGAAGTACAGGTTACTGTGGGGGGCTCGGAAACTGACCCAGTGGCCACTACCCCTGGCTCTTTAGACTGGCCAGTGGAGGCAGTGTCTTTACCATTGAATTTAGGGTTGTCTTCTTCCTGTAGGTGATATCATGAGAAAGGCTTTTTAGCCTTTACCTACACATCAAAGTGCCTCTTCTCTACCCCTTGATATTGGAAATACTCAGTGAAGAAGTTCGGGTAGGGATACAATATTTTTTCTTTTTGAACAACATTGGAGATGTTGTAAGACATCAAGTTCCCCACATTAACTGGATAGCCTGCCATGATGGAAGCTACCAATACTGCCCGGGGGAGTGGGAGGACATTCTCATGCTGGCAAGGGTCAAGACGGATGCACACGAATATTTGCCACCCTTTTTCTTCAAAGTTAAGGGTGGCTCTAACAATCTGAAATCCTGTTGTGAGCCATGCAAGTGTTGTTGTCGTAATAGCAAGAATCTAAGCTAGCCATAGGCGAACTGCATCACCCAAGGCTAGCTTCTCCAGGTATTGCACCGCCTCAACCTCCTCGAACAGTACATATTTGTTTAGTGCATAGCCATCAAACGATATTTTCAAGTTTCGGACCTTCATCACCTTTGTACCCTTTTTTATCTGGGCAACATTTGCATTTGGCATCTTGCAACCGGCCGGTGAACCATTTCCAACCTTTTCTCTTCGTAAATTGCTTTTGGAAATTTTGATTGTGTTGGCTTAGGTCTTTGGTTATGAATTGTCGCTCAAGAGTGAGTGACCTTTGTGGACACCATTCCCGGAACTTTGTATACACCTTCTCACTTACAAATCTATCAGCCCATACCTCCGGCTTCCGTGACCTAGCCAGGCCTCCCACAATTGTGTCACCCCATCTCTTGTCATTCGAGACCTCATCATCATCATCTAAATTTATCGGGGCAACTGTTGTGGCAGGTGGGGAAGATGGTTCAGATGCCTGATTACCTACCTCTGAGCCAGCATAATAACTAAAGGAGAAGGTAGGTTCATTGACTAAACGGAGTCTATCAGGGAGTTGTTGTGATTGAGCCCCCTGTTGTGGTTGTACAGAATCCCCCTAAGAAGTTTCCCGGGATGGGAGGTATTCAATGGTGTCTGAGGAGTCCGGAGGGGGTCTACTGAGGGTAGTCTTCTTGCCTTAGACTTTCTGGACTGATAGTGGCATGTTAGGTTTTCGTCTGCCCCGACCTCAGGAGGATTCTGCCTTCCCTTTGGATGAATCACCTCAACCACGCGAACGCACCATTGTGTACACACACAAGTAGTGAAAGTCAGTTAGAATTGAGGTTGAACACGTGTTAAAGAATTACAGTTGAAATGAAAGCACTGCTTCTCAGAACAGGGCAGCACAGACCGCATAAAAGTGAGTGAGGCTACGGACTGCCCATCGTGCACCGCACAAAAATGAGTGCGGCCGCATAATACCCATCACAGACAGCACAAAATTGAGTGTGGTCACGGAGAACCGAAGACCAAACTACTGGTTCTTTGAACTTACCTCACGCGGACCGAATACTTTTGAGTGCGACCGCAAAAACCCATCACGGAGTGCACTAAATTGAGTGCGGCCGCATAATCATTTTATTGGGTCTTAGAAGTTTCACTTTGCGGACCGCACAATTTTGAGTGCGGCCGCACAAATCGGCCGCAGACCGCAAAAAATTGAGTGTGGCCGCACAATCTTAGAAACTATAAGTGCCTTCAATCTAGGGTATCGCGGACCGCACAATTTTGTATGCGGCCGCATACCCTAGAGCGGACCGTACAAAAATGTGTGCGGCCGCGAAATTCAAATTAGAGCGGCACTGAAGTACGATTAATACTAGGGTTTTCACTAATTAACCATGATTTGTGGAAATTAAACAATAAAATCTACTAACCCTTGCCCCCATTATGCATTCAAACACTACCCATATGTTTCTAAGCAAGAAATAAGCATCAATCTGATATTATTGGCATGAATCTAACCCTAGATAAAGAAGAAAACTAAAACAAAGAGAAAAAAAGAAAAATATGAAATTAATTCATTGAAATCAACATACCAGTAGTGAAATGTAGTAGGAAATCAACACTTGATGAATATGAGATGAGATTGAAAACAAGAGAGAGTGCACTATTCTTTAGTCTAGCTTGAGAGGTCAGAGTGTGTAAAGTGTGAATAGTTTAAAAAGTCCTATTTATATTCTGACCCTATTGGCCCATTGACTTACCTGAGTGCTGTGAACACCCAATTTTTGCCCCGCATGGAAATTACTCCTAAAAATAATCAAAAATAATTTTTAATGAATTTTAGAAACTTTTCTTTATTTAGTTGCATTTCATGCATGTTTAATACTTTAACAATTATAGAAAAATCATTAAAAAAAAGTCGTCACATTTTCATTTCATGCCATCTTAGGTTTAATTTGCATTTTTAGGAATTAATTACCTATCAAATTATAGATTTAATGCATTGAAATTACAACAAAAAATACTTCAGTAGTTTCACATGCATTTTTAGTTAATTAATAGAAAATAACGATAATTAGCTTAATTTTACAAAATAGCCTTAATTTGCGAATATGGAGCTAAAATGGCTACAATTTAAGCTTGATATGTTTGCTGAAGAGAGAAAGGAAAGGTAGCTATTTGGGCCAAGCATTTTTGGCAGCCCAATTACCAAAATCCGCCCCTTTTTGGCCCAAACCCGGTCCAGAACCCACGACCCGCTTACCCGACCCGTTTCCCCCTCATCTATTAAAACAATACCTAGACCTAATGAAAGAAAATAGACCTAATCTCTATCTCGATGACCCCAGCGCCGTTTCCCCTTTGGTCCGGTGGTCTTCCTCACTCCCTCTCCATATTCACCAAGAAAAATCATAGACCCCCTCTACACGCCTATTATTTCTCTATCTCGACATCAGGCTATTTCTTCAAAACCCAAAGCAAATTTCATCCTGGACATGTCCATCTCTTCAAAAAAAAAAAAAAAACCTAGTTGCTACCGTTCTCCCCATCTCTTCAGTGCCGGAATCCGGCGAGAAAACCAGCGGAACTTCCTCCAAGCCGTCGCCGAGATGAGAAACCAAATAGATCCCTTGTTCTTCAACCTAACAGCTAGAAAGAAGCTCCCAGATCTGGAAAACTCAAAAGAAAATCTCCAAATCAGAAAAGAAAACTGAAATTGGAACAATGAACTTCCATTTTCCTTTTGTTTTTGGTATTAAATTGCTGGTTCGCTAAGGAATTCGCTGCTATTGTTGGCTTGAGAACCCTATGATACCTTCGGCCTTCATTTCGATCTACTTCGGCTTAGTTCTCTGTTCAATTGTGATTCATCTTTTACTTCTAGATTTTCGACAACTAGGTATGTTAATATTCACTTAAAAATCTTCACTCAAATCTATGGCATGTAAACTTGTTTCTTCAATTCTATATTTGTGTTTAATCATATAGATCTAGAATGTTTAGCTACAACAGTTTGTTTGATTTTTCATCTCGTTCAATTTCGGAAGCCATTACATGTGTAGAAACTGGATCCCGGGGTTGGGTGTTATTCAATTAATAATTAATTGTGTTTAAATGACAACAGCTAAACTGAATTTTCTTGCTATTTATTTAAGATTTGTTTGGTTTTATTCCAATCGGATTTCATGGGCAGAATCATAAATTGAAAATAGAGGGAGCTTTAAAAGAAACTATTAGCATTCCTGATTATCACTACTAAGTCACTTTGGTGTAATGAGTGTATGCTAAAAATAAGGCTCAAACTTCTTGTTTGCTGTGGTGATTAAGTTTGCAATGTCCTGAATAATCACATGCTAAGTTTCTGGAAAAAAGGTAGTTATCCATGCTTATCTCTGTAGTTTGGAGTGTACACTATTGAATTGACGTGTTTAACTGGCCCATTTCGTGTCTTAGCCGATATGGTACAAGTTTCCGGGCTCTATCAAGGAGAGCCCAGTTTGGGCTTGAGTTTTATTTTAATTGGGAATTAGTTGTTAATCAGGGTGGCGGTTGATCCCATTGTTTTTTTTGTATGCTAGTTCATCATGTTAATGACCACACAATATCATATTTAGTTGTCTATCCTTCACTTGTAAGCCAACTGATTTGCACTTAAGTGTGTTGAAATTTGACTATTGTATATGTGGTAGTCCATTCATGATAATCTAATCCAAATAGGTAGATTGTATTTAGAAATTGAACAAAATAAGATTAGTCCAAAATATCTCTGTTAGACTAATACTACAAAATTTAGAGAATAAATAAATAACGGCTTTGCTACAAATATGCAATTAAACTCTCATGACCGTAGTCATGGTTATGTAATCTACACTCGTGTGCGAAAAATCATATCCCCGACTCTAACTCAAAACAATAATAAAAATCACATGTTGTAATTGCAGGTGCATTTCTTGCGGCGCAATTACAATGTGTCCAAAACAAACAAGTGCACGCCATCGTGACTTGTTTCAAGATAAATTCATAAATATTAAAAGCGGTTGAAATTTAAAAAGGCTAAATGCATGATAGGCTAAAACACGTAGATAATCAGATAACTTAGGCCAAACATTAATAGTTAAGCGACCGTGTTGGAACCACGGAACTCGGGAATGCCTAACACCTTCTCCCGGGTTAACAGAACTCCTTACTCAGATTTCTGGTCGCAGACAACTTAAAACAGAGTCTAAATTTCCTCGGTTTGGGATTTCAATAAAACGGTATCCCGGAACATCGTCAAAAATCCGGGTGACGACTCTGAAATAATAAATAAATCCCAAATCCGAATAATGTCACTTAAAGTGGAAAAACTCCCTTATTTGCCCTTCATTAATCCGGGGTGTGTGAAAAAGAAGGTGTGACAGCTCTGGCGACTCTGCTGGGGACAGAGAACCCAAAATCTCTGGTTCAGGGTTCAAGAATTTGAGCTTATATAACTGTTATGTTTTGGCTTTCATTATCTGATTTTACGTGTTTAAACCTGATGTGCTAGTTGCTGCATTTACCGCTTTGATATTATTTCAATTGCATATAAATTGTGCCGAAACCCTCCTTCTCTGAGTCTTCTAATTCATGTGGGAAGTGTGCACTTCGTTTGACTTCTTTTCTGTTAGAGTCATCCAAAATTTAGAATGAGGTACGGACAAGTTGCAAAGCTAGTGAAGCTTCTGTATTCCCGGTATGCTGCCCCAACCTCGGCTCGAGCTGTCCGCTCGGGTAAGCCTGGCCTAGAACAAAACCCCAGGACTCAAACTTAGAATGACATAACCTCATGCCGGATCCCTAGTAAGTGCGTTGCTTGCATCACGTGCATTTGACTTAAGGGACTCAACACAGGGGTTGGGTCCGTCTAGGACAGATGAACCCGAAATAAAGGACCATCCTGATGCATCTTATGTGCTACTTGGCATCTGTTTGTTTCGGCATGCATGTTGACCGGCTTCTAGAATAGGAAAGAAAAAATAAAATAAAGAGTGAGAGGTAGGTATTCGAAATCTGAAACTCTGTCTAAAAAATAATAATTGAATGTCCTCAAAAGTCATGTTTCCCCGGCTCTGTCAAAACTGGTTGAACTACGCGGGTTTGATTCTCACCGGATGTGAGATACGGAGGCAAACCTCATCGGTTCCGGCCCCCAATAATATTAAAAAATCCAAAAAATATTTTCTTTTATTCCTTCTTTAGGAGTATTTTCTTAGGAAATTACAAACAAATTAAAGATAAAAAATAAAAGTATTAGAACCCAAAAAATATTTCTTCATTAAAAAAAAGGGGACAAATCAAAATACAAAAATATTTGTACCTTTTTATTTTCCACAATTTTTTCAAAGATCTCAAAAAAATAATAATATTTAATTGAGTTTAAAACTGGATTGTAGAACATAGCTTCATATTTTCTCTAAGTACATGTTTGATTCCTTGAGTTTAAAACTGAGCCCCACCTTTGATTTCTGAAATTTTTTGAAGAACATCGAGTTTCAACAGAACATCGACTTTATCTTTCTGAGTTAATTGAGCTGAATAGTGAGTCGACTCGAGGTATTTATTGAAAGTGAACTGAATTTTTTTATCAATAGCTTGGTTGAATATCTGTGTGTGCAATATCTTCTTGAAATTCTACTGTGAATTTAGTTCAAAAATCTGTTGAAATTTTGCCATTGCTGAATTGAGTGCTCTTGTTTGTGAAAGCTACGACCTAGCAGTTTGATATTTGAAGTGTCGCGAAAATGTTAGATGATTGGTACTCACTTTGAAACTGGTTGTTTAGCATCTGCTTTAGCTTTAATTTTTAGAAGAGCTCATAAGAACTCGAAGAACTAGAATTCATCTTTGTTTTCATTGTTGAGAATCGAATTTGCAGCTTCAAAGATAGAAAATGGCCAAGAAAATCATGAAATAATTCAAACTGAAGAGATCCCTGATGAATTTCAACGTTGTGTTTGCTTGGAACTTCTGTATAAACCAGTTGTGCTAGGGTGTGGTCACATTGCTTGTTTCAGGTGTATATTTAAGTCCATGAATATTTTTGATTGAGTCAAATTGTCCCATTTGTCATCACCCTTATCATTATTTCCTTAATGTGTGTAGATCGATGCACTTTTTTGCTTGTAAAGTTGTACCCTTAAGACAGTACAGGAAGGGAAAAACAATTGGCAGAAATGTGGATCAACAGGAAAAGGAGAGTATTCCTCAATAGTTTTTCCAGCAGTATCAAGTTTTGAAACCAAAGAGAATGCAATGTCAAAGAATCTTAACTTTGTAGATGAGCATGCAAGCGCGAGTAGTAACCAAGTGCTTATCACAGATTTGCCTTGTGGGATCTGCACACTGTTGTTGTACCGACCTGTTGTTCTTAATTGTGGTCATGTTTATTGTGAACATTGCGTGATCAATCCTAGCGACAAGCTATGTAGATGTCCAGGTTGCCAACTGGAGCATCCAAATGGATACCCCAACGTTTGCTTGGTTCTTGAGCACTTCTTGGAAGAGCAATTTCCCAAGTTGTATGCAGAAAGGAAAAGTGCATCAGTGGAAAGATCTGATCGTCAGATTCCAGCAACATGAGGTCAGGACGAAGTAGCTGGTTGCAAATCACTACCAAAATTTGATCTTTCAACATGGTTAACGGGTGGAGGACCACAAGTTCATTTTTTGGAGTCGGTTATGATTATTGTAGGATGTATCCTGTTGTTGGGGAACAATACAAATGCAAAGACTGTAAGGAGAAAATAGGATTCGACCTTTGTGAGGGGTGCTACAAAAGCTCCTCGAAGCTCCAGGACAGAATCATTGTGCAGCAACAACAAAAGGGATTCCAGATATGGCGCCACACAATGAACACAAGAACGCACAACTGAAACAGTAAAGAAATCGAAGCAGTACTGGGATCTCCAAATGAGATATGTTATTGGATATTAGATAATGCGATCATTGATCTGATATCAGCTTTTGTTTGCAAAGTGAGTTCTACTGTCTTACTGACATGATAATTCTGGGATGTTCTTGAAGTTGTAGTAAACATGTTCTTGATCTATAATTTCTTTGTCTTGATCAAACATGTGCATTTTTGACAATCTATAACCTACTAGAGAGAATTTCTTGTTATTTTGTTAAATCGATTCTCTGTTGCAAATTTGTCTAGACATTTTCTCTATGATTTTATTAAGCTCATCCATTGTAGGTGTCACGACCCAAACTGGAGGATCATGACTAGCACCCGGGCCATACTTGCCGAGCACCAACGTACATTGTATCTAACCTTCTTATTATCTTTAAGGGATAACGAGATCAATATAAATGGTAGATATGGATCATGAACATACATCACATGGGATGACAAGATTGCTAAGAAACTACATAAAAGGTACGAGCTACAACGCTTCCATGAAAGACTATACAACAAACATTATCCAACAAGGCATACCAAACTATACATGAGTTGACACCTGTCTATGAGTCTCTAAAGAAGCATAAGTAATGCAACATAGCCGAAACAGGGCCCCGACATACCCATAATATCTATAACAAAAATGCATACCAAGACCACGACAAGTCCGGAGAAGGGATCTCGCCTATGACCGCTGAACTGGAAAGCCTATTATGGTAGGAGAGCTGTGTCTACCTGTCTATCAGGACCTGCAGCACGACATGCAGCGTCCACAAATAAAAGGACGTCAGTACGAATAAAGTACTGAGTATGTAAGGCTGGTCAATATAAATATGAACAATAATGTAAAGAGAGGTAGAGAAGATACAACTTGTAACATATGAGTGTTTCTAAGAGACAGTAACATGAAATGCATGATACATATATATACATAATATTTTAAAACATCCGCCTCTGTGGGCATAATCATCATCATAGAACATTCGCCTCTGTGGGCATCATCATTATCATATCATACCCGGCCTCAAAGAGGACTCGGTAAACCCAACTGATCAGTGGTTTCACAATAGGTGCCATACCCGGCCAACTATAGTGCGGCTCGGTAGAGTAAAATAAATACATATATATGATGCATGCAGGACTCACTAGAATCATGTTCTGAACATTTCGGAGTGACGTAAGGTCGATATTCTCCGTACACATCATTAGG
>ML245298.1:36267-47720 GCA_005239495.1 Nicotiana undulata
CAAATGTCACAACTCCTTAATCTACAATAAGAGAAACGACATTATCGTTATCGTTTAAGCGTCATAACTATTATGTATCGACCACAACCTATTTTACGATAAAATGGACAACACCTCCCCTGTATATATGACTTCACACAAGTCAAAACAATCACCAAACAGCCCAAACAACATCAATAATAATCATATTGAGCCTCCCAAAATAGTGCACACACAACCTAATCACTTCATACATAAGATGACCACCGTAGTCGTGTCAAACGACCCAGAAATATTACAACGAACGACCAGATCACAGCTCTACATCTATATGATGTTTATCCACACCCTTCCTCCTCCAAAATTCCACAAAACAGTAGGAAAACACGCAGCCCAACTGCAACACAAAACAGTCTGCTACAAGTCAAATAACTCGAACTCACGACTTCCGATCACCGTCCCGTGAGTTCTAACTATTAGGAAACACAATTATCAACCTTCCTTGATATTTAAATACTTAAATACAGATATTAGACATTTCTTAACTACGAATTACCTTCCAAAACTCTAACTACAAAGAAAAAGGAGAGGCGGTATAATGACACTTACGTCGTAGGGATCGTTTTGATGTTATTGCTTCTCGATTTCATGCCCGGGATGATATTCTTATTTGAAACCATAGAAGATAGCTTGAGGTTATATTTATGGGTGTTATCTGGTCGTTTTATGCTGAAATATGAAGAGAAAGCCGACCTATGACACATATATATCTATTTTGGAAAACGTCAAAGAGGTGCTAGCTTGGCACCCTAGGATTGGTCCATCTTCCAACGCTTATATCTTTTTATCCCGATGGCGTATGAACAAAAGGTTAAGAGCGCTGGAAACTACATTCCAAGACCTTCAATTTGGTATATAATATGTCCCAATATGACCTCATATACCACATGAAATGTATTTCGCAAAAAGCTCTAGTGATCCACCTACTTGTCACTTATGATGTCTGTGCAGTCTCGCGAAACTGCAAATATATCTATACTCCTACATCTTATCGATGAACGGTTTAATGCATTTGAAACTAGATTCATAGATCTTAAATTTGGTTTATAGATCATCCAATAATTCCAAGTATATTGGGAGAAAATCCCAGTTACATTTGACCTAATGTTCAACACATTATGAGTGTAACTTGTGAAGACCTTTGCCGACTTTTGTTCCACAACTTGCTTGACTTCAAAATGTAGAACACAACTATCATACGATAAAAATTAAATCGTAGCATAACCTCCTTATCATGTAATGAACAATAGTCTCACCCTAAAGTACACGTTATAACATTCCAAACTCGTCGACTTTCGACGAAACTTATTTTCTTCAATTGGTTTAGCTTCTAAGCTTTCCAACCCTCTTGGTACTCGTTATTCATGATATTAAATATTTGTAACCTCCAATGTAACATGATTAACTTACTTTATATTCCATCAAATATAATCTTATTTCTGAGCTTACATCAATTGACTTACGATGTACTCTCACGTACGAAAATATGGGGTGTAACAGTAGGTATCCCAACTAAGATGTTAAACTGCACGCAGCTCATAGCTGTATATATTTGATCACGGTAGTTTATGGTCTAACTAAATGACATAAAAAGCTTAACCAATATGGTGTTTCTGCTCTCCACCATGGAGATATTTAAAAAGTTCATCTACTGGATAGCATTACTGAAGGAGTAGTTTCAAAGAGATGTGGTTGGAAAATATTTGAAACCATGTGAAACTTCAGTATCATAGTACAATAGGAGTTGTTTTATATTATTCTTCAACTAATAAGTCCATTGAATCAATTCCTCAGTGATCTTAGAGGAACAATGTTAAGTCGGCGGGTTTCTATTTCCTAGAATGTTTTTCATGCCCTTTATTTGCAAATTTTCCGAGAAATCATCACAATCAGGAAAACGACAATTTTGAGTTGGATTTCAGATTTAACGTCAATCATGGACTTAATAAAGTTTATCCTTGAATAAAATTCATTTTTTCTGTCTCTTAAAAAAAAATATTTCCTTCTACAGACGTATCTTTCCAAAAAAAAAAAGTTCAAATAATAAAAATCAGAAAACAAAATCCAAAAAAAAGTATTCCCTTTTAGAGATATTTCGTTAAAGCGCTTCTTTTGAAAATTTAAAGGTCTATCATTAAAATAAAATCAATCAAAACTAATCCAAACAAAAAAAAAAATAATATTTTTCCGTTCTTTAGAAATCTTTCTCCTAAAAAAGAGAAGAAAAATAATACAAATCAAACTATAAAAATCCAAAAAAAAAAAACATTTCTTTCTACTTTAGAAGTACTTTTAAAAAAAAAAACAGAAATGCAATGAAAAAAAAGGTTCAAAACAAAAGGAAAAGAATCTTTAGAAGTCTTTCATTCAAAACAAATCATTCAAAATTCAAAAAAATATATTTCCAACATTTTTAGAAGGCTTTTGCCTACAAATTAAAAGAAAACAAAATCAAATCAAAAGGCAAAAATATAAAAATACTTTCTTTCTTCTCTAGAAATCTTTATTAAAAAAAAAAAATCAAACAAAAAAAAAATCAATCAAAAATGAAAATCCAAAATACATTTTCCTTTATGTTGAAGTAGTTCTCCAAAAAATCCAAAAAAAAAGAGGGAAAAATCAGAAAGTCTTAAAAATATTTTCTTGCTTCAGAAGTATTTCTTCAAAACATAAAAAAAGAACCAAAAATATTTTTTTCTCTCTCCTTTTAAAGCCTTTCCCTCAAAAATTCAAATAAAAAGAAACGAAACTAAAATACAAATGTTTGAGTTTTATAAAAGAAAAAAAAAGTTAGTTTATTTACTCCATTCTCAATCTTTCCGAACTACGCAAGATCTGATTCTCACCGGATGTGAGATACGTAGGCAATTCCCATCGGATTCGATCATAGTCATAAACAATTGAGTGAAAAATAAAGGAAAGAGTGAAAAAATAAAAGAGCGCAAAGCAACAAAAAAAAAAAGAGAGAAAAAGAAAGTGAAAAAAAAGAGAACAAAAAAGAGTGACAAAAATAACTGAGAAAAACGAAGAGGGAAAATAACAAAAAGAGAAAGGAGAAGAAATCGAGATATGAAAAATTCAAAAAAAAGAGCGAGAGATAAAATTTGAAAGGGACATTAAAGGCCGGGATGAAACATGCAACCGTTCAAACACACGGTAGAAGCGTTTAACTGTTAGGTGCATTGCATCCCAACATGCGATTTCCTATATGTTAAATGTCTCAAAACTAACAAGGTTGTTTTGGTGTGCAAATTAGCCAGGTTTTGGTGGTTGGTTTTGTTGGTATTCTGGTTTCCCACCCGTTACAAAATCCAAAGGTAAAGATGGCCTCCGCAAGCTATTTGCCAATCATCGATCGTGTATCGGCTATTCCGCAGTCGGAATCAGCAACTGCTGAAGAAAACAGAATGTTGCGTCGCCGCATGTTGGAAATGTGGGACGCCTAGTCTAATGGTAGGGAACCGCCAAGTGTAATCCCTGGTTTTCCTGAGCTGATCCATGGTTCAGATGGGCTTTCCAATATCCTTGTACCCAACCCACTCTCCCCATGTGGGCACCCCTTAATGCCGTCTAATGGCCCCAGAATGCCTTCTGTGGATCACCCCCAGGCACAGTATACTTATTAAAATCCAATTATTTCCTAAATTGATCAGTTGAGTACTATTTAATTGCAATTACAATTGTTTTGCAGTTATAACCTAATTATTCATTTTATACCCTTAAAATCAGAATTTACGTCCTTCATATTTTTTAATCTTGTCTAATTACTGTAATTATACTTATTTTTAACTTAATTTCATTTTACACAAGTATTGGCTATTTTAATTAATTAACTATCCTATTAAATCAGGTATTTCACAACTAGCCTCTTCCTATTTTAATTTTAGCCACATTTGGCTGACTCAATTACCCAACCCCCCGACCCAATTGAGCCCAGCCCAAACCCTCCTCTTACCCGGCCCAACCCCTGGCTTAATCTGAGCCGTTGATCAAATATGATCAACGGTCCAGATCAACCCCTACCATAAATTCCTTTTAACCTAACCCCTCCCCCGCCGGTTCATTTCCTTCGCGACCTTTATTCTCTCATCTCTCTATCTCTCTCAGTTGCTCTCTAGAAGCTTCCCCTCCGATGGGTTCTGTTCCCCTCTCCGGCCGGTTCTCTCACCGGCATCCATGGTTCCTCACCACCTCGTGGTCACCTATTCACCTCTCACTAGCTCAGTAACAACTGGGTTCTTCAAAAACAGGCCTGGAGCAGTCCGCTTGCCTCCGTTGAGCCGCTTGCCATTTTCCGGCCAAACCTCGACCATCTGAGTAAGCTTTCATACTTTCCGGCCTCATCTACGTCGTCTCTGAGGATTTTCCCTCTTTTACGGGTTTTCACGAAAACCTAACCATCTGATTTTTGACTTTTTCTTTAACATCTGCTTATCTTCTTACATTAGTGTGATATTTTACGGTTTTCCTTTGGAAAACTATTCTTTTTAGTGATTTTAACATTTAGGGTTCTTGAACCCGTTTTCAAAAGGATTTCTTTTCGATTTTTAATTTTCTATGCCATGTTTAAGTGATTGTTTTGCAGTTTATTGTTGTTCGCACTGCTATTGTTGAAACCCTAACGCCCTAGGTCATTTTGTTATGTGCGCTTGTTTGTTCTTTTTCGACTCATTGCTATAATCTCTGTTTCCCTCGATGTTCTATGAACACCACTCATATCAGTCAACACTGTTGTTTAAATACTTGTTGATTCACCATGCAACTCATTCATTGTTTTGTTTGCCGATATTATGCTGATTTTGTAATATTTTCCTTAAATAATACCAGTGTGCACTTTCCTTTCACAATGCTGTACCAATTATGAATTCCTGTTATATCTATGTGATATTTTCCTTAAATGCAAAATAGTATATTTTCCTCTTATAATACTGCACCAATTTTGAAAATCCTTTCCATGTTTATATGATGCTTTCATTTATTTTTCTCCGTATTCCCTGTGATTACCAGTCTTCTTAATTGATTTTCAAGCTGGTACCTTATTTTTAGTCCTTAATATGATATTACTACAGCATGCCTTAAATAATTCACTATGCATCTAGCTCTATTTGTGCACTACATGACTTCCTTGTTCTATTTTTGGGAGAATCAGTCCTGTTGGACTGATTCCTTGCCTTATTTCATCTTGAAAGTCTCGTTTGAGTTAAAATCCCTTGATTAAAGGGGTCTTGTTATCTTTAATTGATATTGATTGATTGCTACTACCATAATTTGCTATGTACTATTCGATTTTTAAAACTATATAAAGAATTGTCTTCCCTCTTTGCAAAAAAAACAAAATAAAAATAAAATTCATACTAAGTTTCACAGACTGAGTTTCACATACTGGAATTCACACACGATACACTGAAATTCTCACACTAAGCACTGAGCAACACCGCTCTAAACTCTTCTGTGCTTTCATCTCTACTTGTTCTTTGCATCTATTAGTGACTACTCAGTCAGCTTAAAGCTAAGGCTGAGTAGTCCCTTATTGCTCTTGTGCCCTGCTGTTGCTCTCTCTCTCTCTCTCTCTCTCTCTCTCTCTCTCTTATTCCACAAATTGCTGCTGTTGCTCTCACATTCTTCTGCTATTATCTTTGCTGCTCTTTGTCCTGATACTGCTGTGCTATTTCTTGCATTTGCTATATCTGCCACTCAACTGGTATGTTTCCGATTTAAGCATTTAGTACTCTATACAATGTTTCAGTTCTTGCTTATCTACTTAGTGTTTCTTTTGTGCTTCTATTTGTGGTTCTATTGCTTACCCTGTCACTAGCATATCTAATTCCTTATATGATCTCTCTTCTTCTTCTAGAGTAACTTAATCCTGCATTATTTTTTGTGGTTTACTATGGTCTATGCTGCAGTGGTTCATATTCCTCCTGTATGTTTATTACTTCCTGTATTTTGGCTTAGCATCTGTGAATTATTCGGTATCTCTAATGTGCTGAATCTGTACCTAAACTGATTGACACCACCCTTATTTGTCCCCTGAATCCCTTTCCCTGTTTGTGAATGATCTCTCTGATGTTCTACTGAGTTCTGAATCCCTGCTGTTCTTAATATTGGTTTTTTGTGCTTTCTCCGAAACTATGTGACTTCAAAACTTCTTTTCAAACTTAAAACTCCTTTTCAAAAGGCACTTTCACAATTCCTAGACCTTTAGGTTCCACCCCCCTCAGTGTGTGCACCGCTTAGGGACCATGAGTTCCCTCTGAACCTTGAGACACTGAGGTAAGGGTACTCTACACTGCACCAATCTCAACTTTGATAAACCGCTGGGTGCTGGTATTGGCCAGGGCCTACAAGGACCTTTGGGAGCTTTGCCGCACCCAGGCCGTGTAAGGCTATGAGGCTCAACAGGGGTGAGGCTTGAAAGTTAGGCCTGATTGAAGGCTCTCTATAGATTAACTTCTTATTTTCCTTCTTCATTATTGTAATCCATTTATTATGGTCTGTAATAATTTGTAAACGAATCGCTGGGGCTGGCTAGTGAATATGGGAGGGGACTATGCATGCTTAGTCTAGTGATGGGTAGAAACATGCCTATAGGATTTCTATTTACTTACATGTGCAATAGACAACATGTTTAGGACATACACCTCATGCACTAGAAATCCTGTTTTAGGTTCATTACTTTCCACATTTCTATTATATTCATCACACCTACAACAAGTAACAAGACTGTTAAAAGGTTACTACTGCATTCTCATTAGCACTTAGAAATCATGTTTAGGTATTCCTATGTGCATTAGATATCCTGTTATTTAGGGCTTTGTATTTGTTCAAGTAGCAGTTGTTGAAACACCTAATCAGCATGTAATTTATCCCAATATGGTCAATCGTTTGAAGCACTTCTGCAAATACATTATTACTAAAATGAAATCAAAAGATCCATGTTCACCCTTTCAAAGTAATTAGACAATGTATGCGACGCCTAGGCAAACTCTAGGCCTAATACACATCAAAATAAAACTAATCGTATTGGCTTGCCGATATTAAAACCAATCAATCCCCTTTCGAAAATCTCCAACTTTACTGCTTTGTTTTACTGCTGTTCTTTACCTCTTCGTAGTTCATTATACTTTACTCTAAAAATTATACTATTTTCAAATATTGATTTTGGAATCATGCATTCGTTCTCTCTTTCATCTGGATCTTGTTCCATTATGTTTTAAATCCCTGGATTTTTTTTTCAACGTTACCTTATTCTGCATAAAATCATATCGCTTTGAACCTTTGTTTCACTATCAAATCTGTAAAACATATTCTTTACAAAACTTACTTATTTTTCAACTCCCTAACTCTCATTTTTTAACCCTCCTTGGAGACTTTAATTGTGTTTGAGACGTGCCACTTACGTGTTTAATTGTGGAGGAATTTGTGAGCCTATTACTTGTCTTATGTGACCCCCCACTACATGTATCTTACTTGTTTTGCATTGTTGCTAGTATTTTATCCTTTACACCTAAGTCAACCTAGTCCCCGCCTTTGATAGGTTAGTAGTCCTAATCACCCTCCAGGACTTATAGGATGGGACGGTTAATGGCACGCACTAAGCAGTCGTGACCAACACGCGTTTTAAATAAACCTTTATGGGGTGGGAAGGGTAGAATACGGATATGATGACCGGTGCGCTAATACCACGTGTAGCCGCCTCCCCGAGGTGTGACATACCGGGTATTGCATTGAAGTGATCCGTATTACTTTAAACCTAGGACACTTCTTTTCAAATGTTTACATTACTCAAAATCTTTTCATACTTGTTTTAAATCCCCTCATACGTGAACCTTATTTGTTACTTGCTCACCGTCCAAATTTACAGAACTTATTGGCTGGGACCCACAGTTGTGGATTTTGAGGGGTGCCTAACACCTTCCCCTTGGGATAACCTCAAGCTCTTACCCAATCTCGGGTAACGCGAACTAGTTCATGAGTTATCAACTCTAGGTGCCCTAACGCACCGTCAAATCGTTAGGTGGCGACTCTTCCTTTTCTCTTAAAGGAGTTGTCCATAATGTCTTAACCCGATCTCTTCGTACCTAACCCGTGCGAAAAAAAGTGGTGCGCGATAGGCATCGCCAACAATGTCCGCTGCACCACCAGTCTTCACTATGGCACATCCAATAGTGCCCAGGCCAAACTCATACCCTCAGCACTCGCAATATGAGTTTCCCATGTGTCATCAAAGAACAATGAGAAACCCCGAGCGGGAAGAAATGACTCGGAAGATAAGAAGCCTAGCGCAAACCTTAAAGAACATACAAGGTTTGAGTGGTCAGAAGAGTGTCCCCTATTCTGATTTATGCATGTTCCCACATATTCACCTGACGGTTGGTTTCAAAACGCCAAAGTTTGGAAAATATGACGGGCACAGAGACCCGATAGCTCACTTGAAACGATATTGTAACCAACTGAGGGATGCTGGTGGAAAAGATGAGTTGCTAATGGCCTACTTCGGAGAAAGCCTCACCGGAATCGCTATTGAATGGTATATGGATCAAGAAATTACTCATTGGCATTAGTGGGATGATTTGGCCCGAGACTTTGTCTGCCAGTTCTACTATAATGTGAACACCGCTCCTGATAGGAACTTTTTGTCCAATTTGAAAAAGAAAACTGCGGAAAGCTTCCGCGAATATGCTGTCAAATGGCGCGAGCAAGCCGCCCGGGTAAAACCTCCAATGGACGAAGCAGAAATGGTTACGGTCTTCCTACAGGCCCAAGAGGCAGACTACTTCCGGAATATGATGTCTGCTATGGGTAGACCGTTCGCTAAAGCTATCAAAATTGGGGAGATGGTCGAAAGTGGTTTAGAAACGGGTTGAATTTTGAGTCAAGATGCTTTTAAGGATGCATCACAAGCTGTTCAGAATGGTTCGAGGGGTTTGATAAGCAGAAACGAGATAGAAGAGGGAGCCATGATGGCTTCGAGTTCGAAGGGGGCCCGCAGGGCATTCAACCAATCATATATGCTTCCTAAAGTCCCACAACACTATTATCCCTATCA
The DNA here is from genome assembly GCA_005239495.1 of Nicotiana undulata. NCBI lineage: Eukaryota > Viridiplantae > Streptophyta > Magnoliopsida > Solanales > Solanaceae > Nicotiana > Nicotiana undulata. The sequence continues at coordinate 45,356 of ML245298.1, forward strand.
AAATGATGCTGCATATGCCGTGGCACCGCCTCCACATGCGGTGATGAACGGAAATCTTACACACGACCACAAAATTATACCCAAAATCGAGCTCCACTTCCCAGAAATGCCCATCCTTACCAACCTCCATATAATCCCCAACTAAATGTTCCCCAATACAATCCTCACCCAAGAGAGCCCTTTATAAGGAATCAATTCACCCCTATTAGTGAATCATACTCAAGCTTGTTCCAAAAGTTGGTCACGATAGGTCTGTTACAACTAGCGGCCTCGAAGCGGCCGAACCCCGAGTCCCCCTCGCACCGAGCTGATGCTAGATGTGAATACCACTATGGAAAAGTGGGGCATGACGCTGAAGATTGTTGGACTCTTAAAAGAGCAGTGGAAGATCTCATCGAGGTCCAGCCAATAATGGTTAGGGAAGAAGATGACCCTAATATGACGAACAATCCCCTGCCTGCTCACACTGGCCGCTAGTCGGAATGATTTGTGAAGATGAAAAATTTGATCCGGCACTGAAGTCCATCGCAGCCATTGGCGAGATAGAAGAAAAGTTGAAAAACGGTCGCCAAGCCTGAAAGTTCCCACCATCATATGGGAGTCTCGGTAGCTAGTCTTGCTATCCTTTCTACGTCCGGATGATCTCAGGGTGTGATCCATATGTTTTATTTTATTGTCTTACTTTTCCGATGTAAACCCTTCTATTTTTAAAACTTCAAAGAAAAAATCAACAAAAAAAATCAAACAAAAAAAATCAAATGGAATTAATATTTTATTTTCCAGGAATATCCCTTTTCTTTATCTTGTCTCTTTTCTTACTCTATTTTTAGTTTTGTTTAAATGAAGATTTCAATAACATGACATGCCTGCGGACTTCATGCCCAGATCTTAAAACGCTGTCAGACTCTGTAACGACCCGGTCTGTCGTTACACAGTATACGCATCTATTCCTTTATTTCTGTTTTGTAGTAGCTCGGTTAGACTGTTCATGGAGTATTGGGGTTGGTTGGTTCGGGTTCGGAGTGAAAATAGAGTGGATTGAGACACTTAGTCTCTAACAAGAGCTTTAGAGTTGGAAAAGTCAACTCGGAGTTGACTTACTAGTAAACGAACTCGGAATGCAGATTTTATGGTTCGGATAGCTTCGTTAGGTGATTTGGGACTTAGGAGTGTGTCCAGAATATTTTTAGGATGCCCGGTGTAGAATAAGGCTTGAATTGGCGAAGTTAGTATTTTGGCGAATTCCGGTTGATAGGCGAGATTTTGATCCGGGGGTCGGAATGGGATTCCGAGAGTTTTTGTAGCTTCGTTAGGTCATTTTGGACTTGCCCGCAAAATTTCAGGTCATTCGGAGATGGTTTGGTTGGGTTTTTGATCAAATGCGTGTTTCGGAAATTTTTGGGAATCATATGCTTGAATCGGATGAGAATTTATGGTTTTGATGTTGTTTTTGGTGTTTTAATGGCTCGACTAAGTTTGAATAACCATGTTTGATATGTTGGTAAGTTTGGTTGGCGTCCCGAGGGGCTCGGGTTTGATTTCGGACGTTAAACGAAGGAATTTTGACTTGAAATGCAGCTGAAGCTGCTACTGCTGGTGTGATCGCACCTGCGATGATTGGGCCGCAGGTGCGGACATCGCAGGCGCGAGAGTGAAGTCTTAGGGGCGGAAATTCATCGCAAGGGTGGAAGAAAGGTCGCACCTGCGAGGTCGCAGGTGCGGGGGATGGGTTCGCAGGCGCGGACTCTGAGAGTTTGGTGAAGGATCGCAGGTGCGTAAAATGTATCGCCCCTGCGGGCCCGCCGTTGTGGTGAATCGATCGCAGGAGCAGAGCCTGGGCGTTTAAGTGACTTCCGCAGGTGCGGTTAAAATGTCGCGCCTGCGGAGCCGCGGGTGCGAGAAATGCACCACTGTTGCGGAAATGTCTGGGCAGAACTATAAAAAGGCGCGAAATTTGTTCTCTTTCACCATTTTTACACACCGGTTGAAGGTTTTGAAGGCACTTGAAGAGGGATTTCGTTGTTTCTTCAAGGAGGTAAGTTTCTTGGACTCAAAACTCGTTATATTGTGCATTAAGAACGATTTTAGGTTGAAATCTTTGGTAAAAACAGTAGAAAAATGGTGGTTAGGGCTTGGGTTTAAGAGAAGAAGAATGGGGGAATTGGAGGACCATTTGAGGTCCGATTTTCGTGTTCTTGGTATGGTTAGACTCGGGAAAAGACAAGGAACCTAGTGTTGTGAAAATTTCTGACTTTCGAGACGTGGGCCCGAGGGCCGGGTTTTGAACGAATTCGAGATTTTAGTATTTTTGCTAAATTTTGATTTGGGGATTGTTCCTTAGCACATTGTGATGCCATGTAATTGA
>ML245300.1:0-24589 GCA_005239495.1 Nicotiana undulata
TATTTTATTATGATATGAATTGGGCTGTAAGCCGTGTTTGGGGCCTAGTGCCGACTTGTTACCTTTCGGGGGTTATGTTTTACTATTATCCTCACTGATATGTTATGATTTTTCACTCAGTCTTTTTGTGAAAATTTCCTTGACACTCAGAGTACTTTGATACTATCTATTGAAAATGAAACACTGTTTTTGGGTCGAGAACCCGGTATATTTATGGCCTGAAGGGCAAATGGAGAGTGTCTGACTGAGTGAGGCTGCTGGCCTATATTGTGAGGATGATNGCTAAGTGATTGTGAGGTTGCCTGATGGGCAGAGTGATTGTGAGGTTTCCTGATTGGCTAATACTTAAAGATATTGTGATGAGAAATGATTATGGCCCAAGGGGCAGTTTTATGAAGATTTTTACTGAGTTTTCGAACTATGATTTACTTCGTTTTCAAACTGGTTTTACTAAGATATATTGATATCACACCTGTTTTCAAAGGTTTCTAGGAACTGATTTCGAACTTATTATTTGATGAATACTACATGGTGACTGGATGTTTTACTGGTTTTGTGAAATTGTTTATCTGTACTGTGTGTTTATATTTCTCAGACTGTGATTTATTTTCATTACTACTGAGTTGGCGTACTTATAAAGACTTTCGGTGCCTCTGTGCACAGATTCAGGTACCGGTTTGGAGCAGTAGCTGCCTTGTTCGTTAGCAGCAGTTCACGGGATTTCGAGGTAGCTGTCAAACGTCCACAGCTTCTCCATTTCCGTTCCTTATTTAGTTTTAGTATTTGAATCAGAGACATATATTATAGTTTTAGCAGAGTTAGATTTATTTATTTTTAGATGCTCATGACTATTGACTCCAGTTCTTGGGAGGTTTGTTAGACTATTAATGGGACGTTAAGACTTAGTTATATTACTCTATGTCATGGTTGCATGCTTATTATTAAATTGAGAACTGTTATAATTGAACAAAAGCGTAGAAATGTGATGGTTGGCTAGCCTAGTTCCACGATAGGCGCCATCACGGCCTGTTAGGATTTGGGGTCGTGAAAAGTTGGTATCAGAGCACTAGGTAACATAGGACTCAACGGTCATGAGCAGGTTTGGTAGAGTCTTGCGGATCGGTACGGAGACGTCTGTACTTATCTTCGAGAGGCTGTAGAACTTTTAGGAAACATCCCTATTTTCTTGAACTCTTTCGTGCCAAACTATTGATTCTTGAAATCTGAACTTACGTTGTTTCATTCCCTCACAGATTGTGAGGACGCGCAATACCGATCAGGGTGACCAGGCACTAGCCAGACCCACAAGGGGTCAGAGTCGTGGTATAGGTAGAGGAGCAGCCCAGTCAGCAGCCGAGGTAGTACCACAGGATCCCCCTATCGTTCAGGATCAGGTTCCCGCCGATGGCGCTCCAACGGGACAGGATCATGCACCGGTAGTGCCTATTGTTATTCCGGGCCTTCAGGAGACTCTGGCTCAGATATTGACGGTGTGTTCCAATTTAGCTCAGGCAGTGACTATGTCCACTACTGCCACTGCAGCTCAGGCCGGGGGAGGCAATCAGACTCCAGCTGCCCGGACACCTGAGCAGGCTGTACAGGGTATTCAGACACCGGGGGTTAACCCACCCCAGCCGGTGGTCCCAGTCCAAGATTTTGTTGTTCCAGCTATGCCCGAGGATGAGCAGCGTAGACTGGAGCGGTTCAACATACTTAAGCCTCCGACTTTCAGTGGCACAGAGGGTGAGGATGCCCAAGGTTTTCTGGATAAATGCTAGAGGATACTACGTACTGTGGGTATTTTGGAGACCAGTGGGGTCTCGTTTGTTACATTTCAGTTTGCGGGTGTTGCTTTTACTTGGTGGGAGTCATTCGAGAGGCGTAGGCCGGTTGGTTCAGCACCTCTCACCTGGCAGCAATTCTCCACGATCGTTTTGGAGAAGTATGTTCCTCAGTTCCACAGAGAGGAGCAGCGCAGATAGTTTGAGCAACTGCGCCAGGGAGAATTATCAGTCACTCAGTACGAGATGAGGTTTTCTTAGTTGGCCAGACATGCTTCTGAGATGGCCCCTACTGACAGGGAGAGGATTAAGAGGTTTGTAGATGGTCTTACTTATTAGCTTCGAATCTTGATGACCAGAGAGAGTGTCTGGAGCTACATTTGAGCAGGTTGACATTGCTCGGGATATTGAGTCGGTTCGTAGGCAGGATCATGAGGAGAGAGAGGTCAAGAGGCCTCGGGGAGCAGGTAATTTCAGCAGTGCTTCTCTGAGAGGGCAATTTCAGCCTAACAGAGGTCGTTCATTTAGACCTCCACAGCCAGTTCGCCCAGCTTATAGTGGTGTATCTTCGGGGTAGGGTTCTCGCAATTCTCATTAGGGACGTTCATATTTTAGTGTCCTTCCAGCTCATAGCTCCGCCCGAGCATCGTCTTATCAGGGTTCTTCTATGCATGGTTCGTCTGGTGGTTATCATGGTAGCAGGGGTTTTCATCAGTTTTCATCTCCAGCTCCAGGTAATTGTTATGAGTGTGGAGAGTTCGAACATGAGTGGAGGCAGTGTCCACGTCGTCCTAGTAGTTCAGCTCATCAGAGGGTTCAGCCCTCGGATTCAGCCTTAGTCACTTCACCACCTACCCAGGCCTCTAGGGGTGGTGGTGAGGCATCTAGAGGCCGTCCTAGAGGGGGAGGTCGAGCAGGTGGAGGCTAGACACGTATTTATGCACTTCCGGCTAGGCCTGATGCTATGGCGTCAGATGTAGTGATTACATGTACTATTTCAGTTTGTCACAGTGATGCTTTGGCTTTATTTGACCTTGGTTCCACGTACTCTTATGTCTCATCCTATTTTGCTCATTTTCTGAATATGCCCCATGAGTCTCTAGTTACTTCTGTTCATGTTTCGACTCCGGTGGGTGATACCATTGTTGTGGATCGTGTGTATCGGTCGTGTCTTATATCTATTGGGGGTTTGGAGACCCGAGTGGACTTAATGTTACTCAGTATGGTCGATTTTGATATAATTATGGCATGGATTAGTTATCCCCATGTCATGCTATTCTTGATTGTCACGCTAAGACCGTTACCTTAGATATGCCCGGAGTTCCGAGAGTTAAGTGGAGGAGGTCTATAGAGCATGTACCTAGTGATTTCTTATTTAAAGGCTCAACGTATGGTTGAGAAAGGGTGTGAATCTTTCTTGCGTTTGTGAGGGATGTTAGTAGTGAGACTCCATCTGTTGATTCTATTCCGGTAGTCCGTGATTTTCCGGATGTATTTCCTGCAGACCTGCCAGGCATGCCACCTGACAAGGATATTGATTTTGGTATTGACCTGGTGCCAGATACTCACCCTATCTCTATTCCACCTTACCGTATGGCACCAGTAGAGTTGAAAGAATTAAAAGAGCAACTTCAAGAACTCTTAGATAAGGGGTTCATTCGGCCTAGTGTATCGCCTTGGGGTGCGCCGGTGTTGTTTGTGAAAAAGAAGGATGGTTCGATGCGCATGTGTATTGACTATAGACAGTTGAATAAGGTTACAGTGAAGAATCGTTATCCTTTGCCTCGTATTGATGACTTATTTGATCAGCTTCAGGGAGCTAAGGTATTCTCCAAGATCGACTTGAGGTCGGGGTATCATCAGTTGAAAATTCGGGATTCTGATATTCCGAAGACGGCTTTCAGGACCAAATACAGTCATTATGAATTTTTGGTTATGTCATTTGGGCTTACCAATGCCCCAGCAGCGTTCATGCAATTGATGAATAGTGTGTTTCAGCCCTACCTTGATACTTTCGTTATTGTGTTCATTGATGACATCCTGGTTTATTCTTATAGACATGAAGAGCATGCTCAACACTTGAGAATCGTGTTGCAGAGATTGAGGGAGGAGAAGCTTTATGCAAAATTCTCTAAGTGTGAGTTTTGGCTTGGTTCGGTAGCTTTCTTGGGGCTCGTGGTGTCTAGTGAGGGTATTCAGGTTGATCCGAAGAATATTGAGGTGGTGCAGAGTTGGCCTAGACCGTCTTCCGCTACTGAGATTCGAAGTTTCCTTGGTCTGGCGGGTTACTACCGTCGCTTTGTGGAAGGAATTTCTTCTATTGCTTCACCTCTGACCAAATTGACACAGAAGGGTGTTCTATTCAGATGGTCCGATGAATGTGAGGAGAGCTTTCAGAAGCTCAAGTCAGCATTGACCACAGCTCCGGTATTAGTGTTGCCTACTGGTTCGGGTTCTTATACGGTTTATTCTGATGCTTCTAGAGTTGGCTTGGGAGCGGTGTTGATGCAGAACGGTAGGGTGATTGCCTACGCATCGAGACAGTTGAAGGTGCACGAAAAGAATTATCCAGTGCACGATCTTGAGTTAGCTGCCATTGTTCATGCCTTAAAGATTTGGCGGCATTATTTGTATGGAGTGCAGTGTGAGATTTACACCGATCATCGTAGCTTGCAGTATCTGCTAAGGCAGAAAGACTTGAATTTGCGACAGAGGAGATGGTTGGAGCTTCTCAAGGACTGTGAGTTAACTATTTTGTATCATCCGGGGAAGGCCAATGTGGTGGCCGATGCCTTGAGTCGTAGAGCAGAGAGTTTGGGAAGTCTAGCTTATCTTTCAGCAGCAGAGAGACCTTTATCCCTTGATGTTCAGGCTTTAGCGGGTCAGTTAGTGAGATTGGATTTGTCAGATCCTCCACGGGTGGTAGCTAGTATGGCTTCTCGGTCCTCTTTATTTGATCAGATTAAGGCAAGACAATATGATGACCAGCACTTATTAGTTCTTCAGGATAGGGTTCGTAGAGGTGATGCCAGAGATGTAACTATTGGTGATGATGGGGTTATGAGGATGCAGGGCCGTATTTGCGTGCCCTATGTAGATGGTATTCGGGAGTTGATATTAGCAAAGGCTCACAGCTCGCGGTATTCTATTCATCCGAGTGCCGCGAAGATGTATCAGGATCTGAAACAACAGTATTGGTGGAGGCGGATGAAGAGAGATATTGTTGAGTATGTAGCACGGTGTCTCAACTGCTAGCAGGTCAAGTATGAGCACTAGAGACCAGGTGGTTTGCTTCAGAGATTAGACATTCCGGAGTGGAAGTGGGAGCGAATTACTATGGACTTTGTAGTTGGGCTTCCACGGACTTCGAAGGGTTTTGATGCTATTTGGGTCATTGTGGATAGATTGACCAAGTCCGCGCATTTCATTCCTGTCAGTACTACTTATACTTCAGAGCGGTTAGCTAGTATTTACATTAAGGAGATTGTCCGACTGCATGGAGTTCCGGTTTCTATTATTTCTGACACAGGTACACAGTTCACATCTCAGTTTTAGAGAGCTGTACAGAGAGGTATGGGTACCGATGTAGAGTTGAGCACTGCATTTCGCCCTCAGATCGACGGGCAGTCAGACCGGACTATTCAGATATTGGAGGATATGTTACGGGCTTGTGTGATTGATTTTGGTGGTTCATGGGATCAGATTCTGCCACTAGCGGAGTTTGCATATAATAACAACTATCAGTCTAGTATTCAGATGGCCCCGTATGAAGCTTTATATATAGGAGGTGTAGATCTCTGGTTGGTTGGTTCGAGCCTGGTGAGGCTAAGTTATTGGGCGCAGATTTGATTCAGGATGCATTGGAGAAGGTGAAGTTGATTCAGGAGTGACTTCGCACGCCGCAGTCTAGATAGAAGAGTTATGCGGACCGGAAGGTTCGGGATGTGTCATTTATGGAAAGTGAGAAGGTATTGCTAAATGTATCACCCATGAAGGGTGTTATGAGGTTCGGAAAGAGAGGAAAGCTGAGTCCTCGGTTCATTGGTCCTTTTGAGGTGCTTCAGAAGGTTGGAGAGGTGGCTTATAGACTTGCTTTGCCACCCATCTTGTCGAGTGTTCATCCGGTGTTTCATGTGTCGATGCTATGTTGGTGATCCGTCTCATGTGTTAGACTTCAGCACAGTTCAGCTCGAGGGTGATATGTCATATGAGGTGGAGCCAGTAGCAATTTTGGCTCGTGAGGTCAGAAAGCTGAGATCTAAGGAGATAGCATCAGTGAAGGTGCAGTGGAGAGGTCATCCAATGGAGGAGGCTACTTGGGAGACCGAGCGGGAGATGCGGAGCAAATATCCGCACTTGTTTGAGACTCCAAGTATGTTTCTAGACTCGTTCGAGGATGAATGTTTGTTTAAGAGGGGGAGAATGTAACGACCCGGTCTGTCGTTACGTAAAACCTGCATTATAATTGTTGTTATTGACTTGTTATAGATTGGTTATAATGTAGTTGATGTATTAGAGTTGATAGGCTTGAAATCGAATGGTTGTAGTGAGAGTTCAGTCAATTAGCCTTTAAAAATAGCCTTAAAATGGGAAAAGTCAACTGAGAGTCGACTTATTTGTAACGACCTCGGAACGCAAATTTTATGGCTCGGATAGTTTCGTTAGGTGGTTTGGGAATTAGGAATGTGTTTAGAATAATTTTGTGATGTCCGGTGTAGAATTAGGCTTGAATTGGCAAAAGTTAGTTTTTGGAGATTTCCGGCTGGCAGTGGAAAATAGGCTGTCGGGGTCGGAATGGAATTCCGACAGTTGGAACAAGTTCGTAATGTCAATTTGGACGTGTCTGTAAAATTTGGGGTCAATCAGACGTGATTTGATAGGTTTCGACATCGAATGTAGAAGTTTAAATTTTAAAGTTCATAAAGTTTGGATTGGAGTACGATTAGTGGTTTCGGCATTGTTTGATGTGATTTGAGACCTCGAGCAAGTCCGCGGGGTGTTATGGGACTGAGTCATGTGATTGGACGGGGTCCCGGGGGCCTCGGGTGTATTTCGGGATGGTTTCAGATCATTTCGGGCTGCTTTGAGATGGTTGTTGCTGGTGTCTGGTGTTGTTCTTCGCGTTCGCGGGGACCCCTTCGCGTTTGCGAAAAAGAATTTGGCATCAGGGACTTTGCTCTTCGCGTTTGCAAACAGTGCCTCGCGTTCGCAAAGAAGAAAAATATCTGCTGTGCAAGTCTGACTTCGTAGGCTCACATCTCACAATCTATAAGGATTTTTGAGATGATGTAAAATGAAAGTTGTATCCCTTTGTGTCTAGTTTCTAGAAATGTAAACCATTTGTCATTTGGAGTTTTGTGCAAAAAGTTATGACTATTCTACTAGAGGCTGTTTGAGAAGAGTAAATAGGGAACCCGAAATTTTGTTCTATGCGTTCGCGGTGGTGTACCGCGTTCGCAAAGAGCAAATGGGGGAGCTGGAGTTTTTGTTCTATGCGTTCGCGGCGAGGTACCGTGTTCGCGATGAAGGATTTACCTGGGCATATTTAAATAAACCCTTCCGCGACTTAAACCTTATTTTTCACCATTGTTGTACAGAAAAGAGCTTTTGGGGACGATTTTGAAGAGGGAAATCCTTGCTATTCATAGAGGTAAGTATTTTGATCATTAAAACTCGATTATGGATGATTATAGAACATAAAACCAATGTAAATTTATGGAAAATCAGTAGAAAATTGGGTTTTAGGGCTTGAGTTTATGAGACCTTAAATGGTCGATTTGAGGGGTCAAACGAACTCCGATTTTGGTGTTCCTTATATGTATGGACTCGTGAGAGAACGAAGAACACTTTTGTATAAAAATTTCTGAGTTTCAGGACGCAGGACTGGGGGTTGGGTTTTGACCAATTTCGGATTTTTGTGTTAAATTCGATATTTTTCAATTGGAATTTATTCCTTAAGCACATATTGATGATAAAAATCTGAACTTGGTAGATTTGGAGCCTTCGGAAGTTGATTCTAAAGGCAAGCGCATTGCGAAATAGTTTCCGGGCTAGTTTTGAGGTAAGTAATGTCTTTAAATCCTGTCCTAAGGGTATGGAACCCTGGACTATGCACCCTTTCATGGGTTTTGAAATGAAAAGGTTGAAACTTTGGAAACATCTTTCCTATTTAGGCGACTAATGAGTTGCGAAACCGATTTCTAGGCCTATGCTTAATTAGTATTATTTTATTATGATATGAATTGGGCTGTAAGCCGTGTTTGGGGCCTAGTGCCGACTTGTTACCCTTCATGGGTTATGTTTTACTATTATTCTCACTGATATGTTATGATTTTTCACTCAGTCTTTCTGTGAAAATTTCCTTGACACTCAGAGTACTTTGATACTATCTATTGAAAATGAAACACTGGTTTTGGGTCGAGACCCCGGTATATTTATGGCCTGAAGGGCAAATGGAAAGTGTCTTACTGAGTGAGGCTGCTGGCCTATATTGTGAGGATGATATGATATGAGTGAGGCTGCGGGCCTATATTGTGTGTGATTTATGCCATGCGATGGCTTATTATAGCACTTGGGTTGTAGGAGCCCCTCCGGAGTTTGTACACACCCCCAGTGAGCGCCGGTACCGATTGAGTGATGCCCGCGGGGCTTATGATGAGTGATTGTGAGGNCACACCTGTTTTCAAAGGTTTCTTGGAACTGATTTCGAACTTATTATTTGATGAACACTACATGGTGACTGGATGTTTGACTGGTTTTGTGAAATTGTGTATCTGTACAGTGTGTTTATATTTCTCAGACTGTGATTTATTTTCGTTACTACTGAGTTGGCGTACTCATAAAGACTCCCGGTGCTTCTGTGTACAGATTCAGGTACCGGTTTGGAGCAGTAGCTGCCTTGTTCGTTAGCAGCAGTTCACAGGATTTCGAGGTAGCTGTCCAGCGTCCACAGCTTCTCCATTTCCCTTCCTTAATTAGTTTTAGTATTTGAATCAGAGACATATATTATAGTTTTAGCAGAGTTAGATTTATTTATTTTTAGATGCTCATGACTATTGACTCCAGTTCTTGGGAGGTTTGTTAGACTATTAATGGGACGTTAAGACTTAATTATATTACTCTATGTCATGGTTGCATGCTTATTATTAAATTGTGAACTGTTATAATTGAACAAAAGCGTAGAAATGTGATGGTTGGCTAGCCTAGTTCCACGATAGGCGCCATCACGACCTGTTAGGATTTGGGGTCGTGACAGTCCCATAAGTGCATTATTTCCATAGTACAATCTCACCTATGCACTGCCGAGGATCGAACGGCCCGTACCACAAGTGCATCTCTCAATGCAATCATATCATATCATAGTACAAATCTCGTCCATGCACTGCCGAGGATCAACGGCCCGTACCAAAAGTGCATTCTCAATTATATCATCTCTGTGCACTGCCGAGGATCGAACGACCCGTCCCAAAAGTGCACCTTTCAATCCGCTGTGGCGTACGGCCCGCTCCCATGAGAGTGGGGGAAATCACACATCGCTCGCGAAGTGTAAATTGCGAAGCGGTCACATGCACATATAATGCTATTAAAATTTACTTTCCGTAACAAATTCCTTTCATTTATCCAAGTCCATGAACTCTCAGGGAAACAATAATATACATAACATGAATTCGTAACATATAAGTCATTTCAAGACAGAATATATGGCATGTTGTGGGCCTATCTACACGGACATAACAATAGTAGTCGCTACGTACGGACTCTCGTCACTTTGTACGCACATAGCCCCCCCAAAAAATACATACATCACATAGAACACCTATGGGGACAGTTCCCTCTCACAAGGTTAGAAAGGAGACTCACCTAGTGTCGAATCAACTCCTCGGACCAAGGATGCGCCCGAAACTCCGAACTCTACACCCTAGGACTCGCAACTAGCCAAACATGGTACAATTACGTCAATTCAAGCTCAAGGTAGGGAAATTATCCTATTTATTCAATAATTCAACATTCTTGAAGGATTCCCAAAATTTAACCTCGGTCCCGCACGCTCGTATTCCGAAATTTCTCGAAGGAATTGCTCACCCATAGCCTAAGGATCGTTAATATGTGATTTCTATTTGAATTCATAACAATAGATGGACCATTTACCAATTTTTCCTCAAGAACCCTAAGTACTACCCAATTCTTGATTTTCCATCAATTTAGTAGTTAATCCCATTAATAATTCATGCATTAAACTAGTATTAGGAAGGAATTAACTTACCTTAACAGTAGCTAGGTCGTGGTGTGTTCTTCCCAAGCTCACAAGTCTCTAATGGTGGTGGAAAATGAATGGGAGGGGTGAAATCCCGAGTTTTGAAGAATATATATTTCCTGGCCTACAGGGATTCCACACATGCGGCTCGAGGACCGCACCTGCGAGCTTGGGCTCGCACCTACAGAAATTGGCAAGGAGGCTGGGGATCACACCTGCGGAGGGGTTTCCGCACTAGCGGACCCGCTCCTGTGGAAAATGTTCCACACCCGCGGTCAAAGGGGACCTCACCTGGGGTCGCACCTGCGATGCTTGTGCGGTCCCGCACCTGCGACTGGGCAACTGCACCAGCGGTCACACCATATCAGGCGCACCAGCAGCTATTTTAGCTGGTTTTTAGCCTCGTGGGGGTGTCCGGGAGGCACCTGGGCCCACCCGAGCCCCCGTGCAATTATACCAACAAGTCCTAAATTATAATACGGACTCGCTCGAGCCTTCAGAACACTCGAAACAACGCTAAAACTAAAAATCACACCCCAAACCCCTGAATTCATAACTTAAGAACTTCAAGTTCTTGATTTCTATAACGATGCGCTGGACCGACCTATACTACTCGGAATGACTTCAAATCTTGCAGGCAAGTCATAAATGACATAACGAAACTATCCCCGATCTCAGAATTTCATTCGGACCTCGATATCATAAAATCACGTTCCAAACCAAATTTCAAACTTAAGGAAATCCTTATTTCTATATTGGGCGTCGAAACGCTCCCGGGTCATCGAAAACCCATTCCGAACATACGCTCAAGTCCGAAATCATCATACAAAGCTACTGACAGTGTCGGAACTCGATTCCGTGGTGGTTTTCTCAAAATGTTGACTGAAGTCAAACTTGGCCAAATAGGCCAACCTTAAGGAACCAAGTGTTCCTAAACTGCTCTAAACACTTCCAAATCCCGAACCGCTTGTCCCCGTAAGTCACAAATCACAAGAAGCTGATATGGGAAGACTTATATATGGGAACGAGGTCCGATAACGCAAAATGACCGGTCGGGTCGTTACATTCTCCTCCTCTTAAACAAACGTTTGTCCCCGAATGGGTCTTGAATCGTACCTGAAGTGCTGAACATCTGTGGATATCTGCTCCGCATGTCCTCCTCGGACTCCCAAGTCGCCTCCTCAGCTGGTTGGCCCCTCCACTGGACCTTTACTGCAGAAACTCTTTTGGACCTCAACTGGCGGTCCTGCCTATCAATGATAGCAACTGGCTCCTCCTCGTAGCCAACTTCTCATCCAATTGAATAGTGCCGAAATCAACCACGTGACAGAAATCAGCGTGATATCTCCGGAGCATGGATACGTGAAAGACCGAATGAACTCCTGATAAGGCGGGAGGTAAAGCAAGCTCATAAGAAACCTCCCCGACTCGCCTCAACACCTCGAAAGGACCTATAAATCTGGGGCTCAGCTTGCTCTTCTTCCCGAATCTCATAATGCCCTTCATCGGCGAAACCTTCAGCAGAAACTTATCTCCCTCCATAAATGCTACATCACACGCCCTCTAATCCGCGTAACTCTTCTGTCTGGACTGAGCTGTGCGGAGCCTCTCCTCAATTATCTTCACCCTCTCCAAAGCATCTCTCACCAGATCCATGCCATATAACTTAGCCTCGCCAGGCTCAAACCACCCCATAGGAGAACGACACCGCCGACCATACAAAGCCTCAAATGGGGCCATCTCGATGCTGGACTGGTAACTATTATTGTACGCAAACTCCGCCAAAGGCAAGAACTGGTCCCACTGACCTCCGAAGTCAATCACACAAGCCTTGAGCATATCCTCCAATATTTGAACTGTACGCTCCGGTTGGCCATCAGTCTGTGGGTGAAATGCTGAGCTGAGATCTATCTGAGTGCCCAACTCACTATGCAATGCTCTCCAGAAGTGCGAGGTAAACTAAGGACCTCGATCTGATAAAATGGACACCGACACACCGTGCAACCTGACGATCTCTCTAATGTAGATCTGGGCTAGCCTCTCAGAAGTGTAAGTAGTAGCCACAGGAATGAAATGCGTCGATTTGGTCAATCTATCCACAATGACCCAAACCGCATCAACCTTCAGCAAAGCCTGAGGCAACCCAACCACGAAGTCCATAGTGATGCGCTCCCATTTCCACTCAGGAATGGGCATCTGCTGAAGTAGGCCTCCTGGCCTCTGATGCTCGTACTTAACCTGCTGGCCATTAAGACACTTAGCCATATAATGCGCAATGTCCTTCTTTATCCGCCTCCACCAGTAATGCTACTTCAAATCATGATACATCTTTGTCGCACCTGGATGAACAGAATACCGAGAACTGTGCGCCTCCTCTAGAATCCTCTCCCTCAGGCCATCAATATCAGGAACACACAATCGGCCCTGGAGTCTCAGAACACCATCCTCGCCTAAAGTAACCTCCTTGGCCCTACCCTGGACCACTGTCTCCCGAAGCTCTGCTAGACACGGATCATCAAATTGCTGAGCCTTAATCTCCCCCAATAATGAAGACTGAGCAACCACATGGGCTAGAACTCGACGAGGCTCCGAAATATCTAATCTCACCAGGCGATTAGCCAAAGACTGAATGTCCAAGGCTAGAGCTCTCTCCTCTGCTGCGATGTAGGCCAAGCTACCCATACTCGCTGCCATCCTGCTCAAGGCATCTGCTACCACATTAGCCTTGCCCGGATGATAAAGAATGGTGATATCATAGTCCTTCAACAACTCAAGCCACCTGCGCTGCCTCAAATTAAGATCCCTTTGCTTGAACAAGTGCTGCAAACTACGGTGGTCTGTATAAACCTCACAGGACACACCATACAAGTAGTGTCTCCAAATCTTCAAAGCATGAACAATCGCCGCCAACTCCAGATCGTGCACATGGTAATTCTTCTCATGAACCTTCAGCTGGCGCGAAGCATAAGCAATAAATATCCCATCCTACATCAACACACATCCCAACCCAACGCGTGAAGCGTCGCAATACACAGTATACATCCCGAAACCGGAAGGCAATGTCAGAACTGGTGCTGAGGTCAAGGCTGACTTGAGCTTCTGGAAGCTCGCCTCACACTCGTCGGACCATCGAAATGGGGAATTCTTCTGAGTCAATCTAGTCAATGGAGCTGCAATAGAAGAGAATCCCTCCACAAATCAGCGATAATAGCCTGCTAGGCCTAGAAAGCTCCTGATCTCCGTAGCTAAAGTAGGACGCAACCAACTCTGAACTGCCTCAATCTTCTGCGGATCAACCTTGATACCCTCTCCGGATACCATATGCCCTAGAAATGCCACAGACTCTAACCAGAACTCGCACTTGGAGAACTTAGCAAACAACTTCTGTTTCCGCAAGGTCTGGAGCACAACTCTCAAATGATGCTCATGCTCACCCAAGCTCCGTGAGTAAATCAAGATGTCATCAATAAAGACAATGACGAAGGAATCAATATACGACCTGAATACCCTATTCATCAAATCCATGAATGCTGCTGGGGCATTAGTCAAGCCAAAGGACATCACTAGAAACTCGTAGTGGCCATATCTAGTACGAAATGCAGTCTTCGGAACATCTGAAGCCCGAATCTTCAACTGATGATAACCCGATCTCAAATCAATCTTAGAAAACACACGAGCACCCTGCAACTGGTCAAACAAATCATCGATGCGCGACCGAGGATACTTGTTCTTAATAGTAACCTTATTCAACTGGCGGTAATCAATACACATCCGCATAGACCCATCTTTCTTCTTCTTCACAAATAGAACTGGAGCACCCCATGGCGATACACTCGGCCTGATGAACCCCTTAGTCAACAACTCCTCAAGCTGCTCCTTCAACTCCTTAGGAGCCTTTCGGTACGGGGGAATGGAAATAGGCTGAGTATCTGGAGCAAAATCAATACATAAATCAATGTCTCGATCTGGAGGCATGCCCAAAAGGTTTAAAGGAAATACATCTACAAACTCTCGAACAACTGGCACCGAATCGATAGTCGGGCACTCGGTAGTGGTATCCCGCACATAGGCAATGTAGGCCAAACACCCCTTCTCGACCATATGTCGAGCCTTCATGAAGGAAATAACTCTGCTGAATGCACTAACTGAAGAACCTCTCCACTCCAACCTCGGCGACTCAGGCATGGCTAAGGTAACTGTCTTGGCATGGCAATACAACAAAGCATGATGAGGATATAGCCAATCCATGCCCAAAATAACCTCAAAATTAACCATGTCGAGCAATAACATGTCTGCTCTAGTCTCAAACCCGCAGAATGTGATCACACAAGACCGATAGACCCGGTCCACCACCACAGAATTGCCCACAGGAGTGGACACATATAAATGAGAACCCAAGGACTCACGAGGAACATTCAGAAAATGAGCAAATAGTACTGAAACATATGAATATGTGGATCCTGGGTCAAATAGTACTGAAGCCTCCCTGCCACATACTGAGATAATACCTGTGATCACGGCGTTTGAGGCCACTGCATTTGATCTGGCCGGAATGGCATAAAATCTGGCTGTAGCAACTGAAGACTGAGCTCCCCTAGAGTGAACCGGAGCTAACTGATCTCCCCCTGAACGGCCTCCCCTTCTAGGACGACCCCTACCGACCTGTCATCCACCTCTAGGTGGCCGGACTGCTGGTGCTGGACCCATAGGCTGATAATCCTGCTGCACTACCTTGCCCCGATGCCTGGGACAATGTCTCTGCATATGACCTAGATCTCCACACTCATAGAAACCTCTAGGTACCATAGCCTGCTGCCCCGAAGAGGAACCCTGAATGGCCAGAGGACGGTAGGAACGCTCTGGCATGACACTGAACTGAGGCCTTACTGAACCACCTCGAGGAGGTAGTGGAGGTGCTGAATATGAAGGCCTGCTGGGCTGACCACCCCCGAACTGACCTCTGCTCCTAGCTGGAGCATCCCTGAAATCCCCTGAGAACCTAGCCCTCTTGTCTTGCTGACCCTGCTCCCTGCTCCTCGACCGATAACCCTCGATCCTGCGAGCAATCTCCACTACGAGCTGATAAGGAGTACCCATCTCCACCTCTCGAGCCATGGTGGACCTAATACCCGGATGCAATCCTGCTACAAACCTCCGCACCCTCTCGGCATCTGTAGGCAATATCATGAGTGCATGGCGAGATAGCTTTGAAAACCTGGCCTCATAATCCGTCACCGACATCTGCCCTTACTCTGCCGCTCAAACAGACCCCGCAACTCTTCCCTCTCAGAGGGTGGAATATATTTGTCCAAAAACATCTATGTGAACTGCTACCAGGTAACCAAAGGAGAACCTACTGGCATGTTGAGTATATAAGACTGCCACCACCTGCGAGCTCTGCCCTCTAACTGGAATGTAGTGAAGTCGACCCCATGAGACTCCAAGATCCTCATGTTGTGCAGTCTCTCCCTGCACCTATCGATGAAGTCCTGGGCATCCTCACCTCGCTCACCCCCGAAGACTGGAGGGCACAACTGAGTCCATCTGTCTAATATCTTCTACTGATCGCCCTCTGCAACTGGTCTAGGATCTGGTGCTGCTGCTACAAGCTGGACCCCACCCATGAGTGGTGTACCCGGGGTATGGTGTACTGCTGCTGCCTGTCTTGCGGCCTGAGCAGTAGGAATATGGACTACCCCTCCTGCCTGAGAAGTGGCAGGATCTGCTTGAAATAGGCCAGCCTGGGACATGGTGTCCATGAATCTCATCATACGGCCCATGACCTCCTGGAAGCCCGGCGCCGTCATATAGTCTACTAGAGCAGGAGCTACTGGAGGCACCTCGTCCTGCTCCTCTAGGGTAGGGTCCCCTGGTGGTGCGACTGGTATAACTCTAGGACGCCCTCGTCCCCTACCTCGAACAGGTGCCTTACCCCGACCTCTACCACGACCTCGAACAGCGGGGGTAGCAGCATCTCCCGGATCAGGAACATCGGATGCACGTGTCCTCACCATCTGTGAGGATATAGAAGAATAAGTTTGAGTACATCATCGGTTGCACGATAGAATATGAATGAAGAGAGGTTTCTTAACACCCTATAGCCTCCTAAAGATAAGTACAGACGTCTCCGTACCGATCCGCAAGACTCTACTGGGTCTGCCCGTGACTCGTGAGACTTACGTGAACCTAGAGCTCTGATACCACGTTGTCACGACCCAGAATCCTAACCCAGGTCGTGATGGTGCCCAACAACGGGGTTAGGCAAGCCAACATAATTTCACTAAGTGGCTTTCCTATTTGTATTTAGTATTTCACCATATACCGACTTAACAAGTTAAATTACGATATCGAATGACAATTTACCAGTTTTATACCCAAAAGTTGTCATAAGATGTGTAAGCCAAAAATATATACAGTCCATAATCCACGACAACTACTACGTGTGTGCCAAGAACTAGTGTCACGAGTATCATGGGCATACTAACTGAATATAAAAAGGATAATAATATATACAATCCCACTGTCTGAAATAAGTAGACGGGAAATAAGCAAAAGAAACTTCAGAGTGCTGCCGAAAATCACCAGGAGAAGCAGCTCACCGTGAAGTTAGGTTCGCTACGGTCAATATCTAGATCCGGTCTGATAACCAGATGCACTAGCCTCAGAACCTGTACAATTAAGTACAGAAGTGCAGCATGAGTACATAAATAAATATGTACGCAGTGAGTATCTCGTCTAATCTCGAAGAAGTAGTGACGAGAGGTCGACTTGACACTCACTAAGGTCCAACAGTATAATATAACAATGATAAAATGAAAGCAATAGACATGTAAGACAGTGAGTAGCAAAGATACCAAGTAATACAGAAGAAAAATAACAATTTCCACTTTCTCTTTCCCCAAATATCTGCCAAATCAATATCCACGAAACAATACCAAATAGACATGCGCACACAACAAATAAGACAACCGGCCGTAGTCAGAAGAAATATCTACGCACTGTCGAGGATCGAACGACCCGTCCCATAAGTGCATTCTTTCCATAGTACAATCTCACCTATGCACTGTCGAGGATCGAACGACCCGTACCACAAGTGCATCTCTCAATGTAATCATATCATATCATAGTACAAATCTCGTCCATGCACTGCCAAGGATCGAATGGCCCATACCAAAAGTGCATTCTCAATTATATCATCTCTGTGCACTGCCGAGAATCGATTCTACGAAGCTACGAAGTGCATTCCCATTCCGAACATATGCTCAAGTCCGAATCATAAGAAGCTACTAACACTGTCGGAACTCGATTCTGAGGTCGTTTGCTCAAAATATTGACCGAAGTCAAACTTGGCCAAATAGGCCAACCTTAAGGAACCAAGTGTTCCTAAACTGCTTTAAACACTTCCAAATCCCTAACCGCCTATCCCCGTAAGTCAAAAATCACAAGAAGCCACTATGGGAAGACTTATATAGGGAACGAGGTCCGATAACGCAAAACGATTGGTCGGGTCGTTACATATCATTTCTCCAATCCTTGGTTAAATTATTAAATCTTACCTCGTGTTTATCCTGGTCAAGTGTTGAATTAAATAAATGTATTACAATAGCGTTTTCTTCACACGTTAATTCTGCAAATGAAACAATATTAGCCAACGTGTCTGCTTTTGGGTTTTCTTCCCTTGGTATTTGCACGATCTTCCATGACTGGAATTGCCTTACCCGTTTTCGTGCCCTTTCCAAGTATTGTTGCATCCATGACTCTCTAGCAGTGTAAGTCCCCTGCATCTGATTGACTACTAGTTGAGAGTCACTTTTAATCACGATTTGCTCTATGGAGTGTTCTCATGCTAATTTCAATCCTGCAATTACAACTTAATACTCTGCTTCATTGTTAGTAATAGGGTAACACTTAATTGATTGTCTTATACTTTCACCTGAGGGTGGGATTAAGACAATACCTAAGTCGACCCTTTTGACGTTTGAAGATTCATCAGTAAATAAAGTCCACGTACCTGGATTAGCTCCAGTAAAAATTTGCAATTCCTTTTCTACATCAGGAATTATTTTTGTACTAAAATCTGCAACAATACCTGCTAAAACTTGAGACTTTATTGTTGTTCTAGGTTGATAAATAATGTCATACTTAATTCTATTGCCCACTTGGCTAATCTGCTTGACAATTCTTGTTTATGCAAAATATTCCTTAAATGATATGAAGTTATTACGGAGATAGGATGACATTGAAAGTATGGTCTCAATTTCCTAGCTGCCATGACCAATGCTAAAGCAAGTTTCTCTAGATGCAGATATCTAGTTTCAACATATAATAAAGATTTACTAACATAATAAATAGGAGATTGTTTACCTTTGTCCTCCCTTACTAAAACTGCACTTAAAACTACTTCTGCGACTGCAAGGTATACAAATAGTCTTTCTCCATCCCTCTGTTTAGACAGTAAGGGAGGATTTGATAAATATGCCTTCAAATCATTGAGGCCTTGTCGGCATTCTTTAGTCCACTCAAACTGATTTTGCTTCTTTAACACTGAAAAGAATTTAAAGCTTTTCTCTGAAGATCTTGAAATGAATCTTCCCAGAGCTGCAATCCTACCTGTCAATCTTTGTACCTCTTTTTTTCTTATGAGTATATCAGATATTTCTTCAATAGCTTTAATCTATGTAGGATTTACTTCAATTCCTCTATTAGATACGAGAAAGCCTAAAATCTTACCTGAAGCTACGCCATAAGCGCACTTTTCTGGATTCAGTTTCATATTATATCTGCGACTAATCTCGAAGGTAGTTAAAAGATGTTGAAAATGATCTTCCATTTGCATAACTTTGACCAACATATCATCAATGTATACTTCCATCGTATACATTGATAACCGAAGAGGACAAAATTGAAATCGAAATCGAAAACTCGATAAGGAAAAGTTCGAAATCAAAATCGAAATCGATAAATCGATAAACTGATAACAAATAATCGATTCGATTTATCGATAAACGATTCGAATGCACACCCCTAGATAAGAGAAAATTGAGTGCTTAAGAAAAGTTGAACCTCTTCTATCATAGCATATCCAACCTTAGTCAAAAGGCCTTCATTGCATTTCAAAAAATCCCTACGTGATTTCAAGCCGAGTGAACTTACATTAGTGGTGATTTACATGAGGGGAAATCCTATGGTACTTAAAGTCGTACTTGCAATATTCTTTAGAGAGAGATGAGCAAACCTTTCACAAATATTTGAATTGAGTGCTACATTCTTAATTGAGATGCAAACGGAGAGTAGAAGAGGTGTTTGGGATCCAAAATGACCTACATGAAAGGGAGAGTTTCCTTGATGAATTAAGTCAACTCTTGATGCTCAAGTGTCACATTAGAACTATTTGTGCTTAAAAGTTCAATCCATTGCCTTGTTAATAATTCATAAGTGTGTGAGTAATTGTTGGTCCCAATTGATGTGTGATTGATGCATTTTTGATTAGCTGGAATAGCTCTTAAATTGGAGAGGTGGGCATTACCTTATTTTCTTGAGGACAAGAAAAAGCTTAAGTTCGGGGAGGTTGATGAGTTGGGATTTTGACTATTTATTAGCACATTTTTGCTTTCGTTTTACTCCAAAAGCGTTTAATCGTGTTCCCGGAAAACTGATAAAATATGCTTAATTGCAGAAATGGTGAAAAATGAGCCTCAAAGATGAAATCCAACTCAAGAAGGAGTAATCTGAACCGAGAACAAAACAGGCACAAAAGCTCTAAAGTGTAGACCGCAGATTATCATATGCGGCTGCAGATTGTGAAGCAAATCTCATCAGAGACCTGTGAGATGTGCGGTCCACATATGAAATGTGCGGCCGCAGAAGAAAGGCAAGGTCGAATGTTAAGAGGACATGCAATTCAAGTTCCACGAAAGTTCAGATCGCACAATTATTGTGCGGCTGCAGAAGATCAGTTATGCGACCGCATTGGCATTTGTGTGGTCCACAAAAGAGCCATGTGCGGACGCACTCAAAAATGTGCGGACCATAGAAATAAACAGATGCGACCACAGTTCAGAATTATGCGGCTGCAAAAGTCCAATCCTTCCAAGCTGAAGAGAAGTGTTGACCGCAGACGGAATTGTGCGGCCGTAGAACCTCTGAAAAGGGCAATTTTGTCAGAAAATTCCAGCACTGTATAAATAGAATAGTTTTACCTTTTTAGGTTAATTTTTGTAACTTTTTGACATCGACAACCGTTTGCTTTGCTTCTTCTAGTAGTTTTTTCCATTTATAGCTTTTTGAATATTAGTTTTATTATTTTAATCATTAGTATGGGTTTAATTATCATTTTTTCTACTTTATCTTTTGAGTTAAGCATGAGTAGCTAGATTTTTACTAGGGTTGTGAACCAACCCTAGTGTGTAAACTTGCTGGGTGTTTGATTTATTGCTTGTTTATGGTTGGGCGTTGATTATCTAGCCTTGTTCTTGTTTTTAATTGAAGATTTAATGGTTGCAAACATTATTTCATGCCTAATTGACTTGGCATCTACTTGAGAAAGAGAGACTTAGTCTAGGAAAACTTGGCTAGCAAGGAATTGGGTCAATCGAGAGATTGATAAACCCAATTAAAGGGTTGAATCTAGAGATAGTAAAACCCGATTTGAGCTTATTATCAACTTCTTTGTTCAATACCCATTTGGTCTTGAGAAAGCCAAATTGGACAAAATCATTCTCTGACCGATAAGTATTGAGTGGGTACTTGAGTGTTGATAGCTATAATACACCCTAACCAACAAAACAAGCTTTAAGGCTTACAACCCATTAAGCGAACACCTAGGTGAAGGTCATATCCCCCTTTTACCATTTAAAAAACAAACAAACAATTTGCTAGTTCCAATTCTTAGTTGTTATTCTTAGTTTAAAATAGACTTAGAAACAAACCAATTTGTGTGGAAGTGCAATTCAAGATAATTCAAGCTCATTCACTCTAGTATATAATCCTAAGTCCCATTCATAGCTCCTTGTGGAAAATCAACCCCGACTCCTTGTTGGGTAC
Organism: Nicotiana undulata; assembly: GCA_005239495.1. Lineage (NCBI taxonomy): Eukaryota > Viridiplantae > Streptophyta > Magnoliopsida > Solanales > Solanaceae > Nicotiana > Nicotiana undulata. Next base: position 21,079 of record ML245300.1, read on the forward strand.
TATTATTGCTCCAACAGTTTCATAACCTTAGATAGAGACGAGATCAAGAATCTCATTATCCTTCTGTTTTACTTTGAAAAGGTCTGACTTCCTGGTCTCGACCTTGATAGCCCCGGCGTGCGTTTTTACACTGGAATCTGCAAGCATAGCAAACGAGTCAATAGAATTAGGAGGTAGGTTGTGATACCATATCATAGCTTCTTTTGACAGAGTTTTCCCGAACTTCTTCAGCAGAACAGACTTGATCTCATCGTACTCCAAGTTGTTCTCTTTGATGGCGCACATGTAGGAGGTCACATGCTCATTTGGGTCGGTCATTCCGTTTTATTTAGGAATCTCAAGCATGCGGAACTTCTTAAGGATCGGCTTCGGAGTCGCGCTCAGAGGAAAAGGTTTTTGAACAAACTTCTTGGAATCCAGACCTTTCAATATTGGCGGTGCTCTTGGGATCTGGTCGACCCTGGAATTGTAGGTTTCCACATATTTGTCATTGGCTTCGATTTTCTTTTCTCTGATTCTACCTGTTTTGTCAACTCTTCGAACATCTTTATGATCACGGGGTTGGTCCCCGACTCATTTTCATTCGGCCTCTCCGCGACCGGTTCATTTCTGCGGGTGACTTCTCAGGATGGCTCAGGCTCGATTATACTTGGCGCGCGACTTTGGTTCTGCAACTGCGCTATCGCCGCATGCTGAGCTGTAACATTTAGAAGATCACCCGTAAATTGATCCCTTCCCCTCCAATGTCTTGTGTATTTTGGGTTGTCAATTGGGCTCCACCACGAACGCTATTCTCGGGGTCGGTTGGCAGATTCACGTTGATGGCCACATGTGAGTTAGTGTAAATTGGGTCTACGACCAGAATTCTGATGGGGTCCACAGATGGTACCTCGCCACTGTATACTATTTTGTTATTCTCGTCGTGATGACCGGATTCAGCGTAAACATTTAGGGGGGGAGGGGGGGGTGACTAGGAGTTTGACATTTTGAGCTTTAGCCTGAAATTAGAGACACTTCAAAGAACAAGTGTAAAATAGTGTGTGTTATAGAAATTTGTATCAAATAGCCACTATTATCCTTAGTCCCACGGTGGGGGCCAAACTGTTTACCCTTAAAATCGGATAACAATTAAATTTATAAATGGTTTTAAGGATACGCGGATTAACTTGATACAAAGCGTTAAATTAAGTTGCTATTGACTAAATAAAGATAAAATAAATTCAAACCACGCGAGTTGGATAATTTCAGCTTTGATGGAATAATCGCTCTCGAGCCAGGCTCACTACAATCATTGTCGATAAAAAAGAACAAGAGCTTAAAGACAAAGAGTATTGCTATTAAGTGCATGTTACAACGTGTCAAATGAATTATTAGACTCCCTTTATATAGTAGGGTAGTCCTACTTTAGGTACAACTCTATAAAAGGTAAAAAATCATCTAATTCACTTATGTCCGACCCATCATCGATACGTGCCGAGACCTCCGCTGCAATATCCGTTCGGTCAAGGATATTACGGCCTTCTATTGGCCGAGCTTGGTTTCCCGACAGTGTTCCTCGAAGTCGTTCAAAGCAACCGTGACTCCAAAATTCTTGAAGTGGGGTGTCGTGCCCTCGAATTCTTACTCGATGATACTGACCCCTCGACTTTGGTCCCACGTTATCATATCTCGAGTCGGGCTTACCTTGTCAGACACCGGGATGTACCACGAGCCCGATTTTACATGTACACAAATGACATAAATGGAATTGAAAAATCATTGGTGAAATGAAGGAAAAACAACATAAATAAAATTGAGGTATCACTGAAGTGAGGCATCATTGGTGAAATAAAGGAAAATACCATAAATAAAATTAAGGCATCATTGGTAGAATAAAGGTATCGTTGATGAAAATGGCAAAGTGCCAATTTTGAAGTATCACTAGTGGAATTTAAGAAAATGTGGCGAAACTTAATTCGAAATATCATAAGTTTTGGACTACCGAACCAAACTTCATTCGAAAATGTCTAAAGTTTCGGACTACTACTTCAAACTTCATTTGGAAATTTCTTAAGTTCTGGACTACCATGCCAAAATTCATCCAAAAATATCAGATGTTTCGAAAATTTGTCTGCTGTTAGGAAACTTCATACACACATGTCTGAACTTCAAGTCAGCGTGTTTGAAGTTGATTTAAAATGACTAACTTGCAACAAATTAGCAACTTCGGCTATGACTTAAGTAGAGGTCCTGAAATCTGCTGATGTTTGGTTCATTGGCCTATATCAATTTTAGTTTTATCTTGGGATTATTATTTCACTTAAAATGTGATAATACCACACTTGTAGTATAATTAATTCAAAATTTGCTAATCGTAAAATTAAAAACACAATCAAATGCGAGATAAAATAATCTCCTATTTTGTCTTAGGTTCGCACATCCTCTTTTTTTTTAAATTCTTTATATGGGTTTTTTCGTTCCTATACAATATTTGAAACTTATTTACCAAAATTATCCTAATTTTTTATATTACCCGCCCTAAATCAGGATTGCGTACAATTTATATACAATCCATTATTACTGCTTTAAATTACAGGATTTGATTACATCTTTTTCCTTTTTTCTCTCCTCTCCTCTTTAGCTAAGAACCCTTTACCAAACCGGCTCAAATATTAAAGTGTTAACATAGAAAAAAGTTGAAAAATCTCAGTTAATTATTAGCAAATCATATTGTATCCCTTTAATCATGAAAAATTGAAAGATCCCAGAAGATTTTCAGCTTATCAAATCGCAATGTTCCTTTAGTCTATATTTCCGTCCACATGCATTGTTTCAAGAACTTATATAAAGCCATCCACATGTAAACTGGCTCAATCACATAACTCATTGCTCATATAATTGTGTTGGAGTTAATAAAATTGGAAAATCACAATATAATTGTGTCGGAGTTAACAAGAACATAATTGTGTGTCAATGCCGAAATATTCAAATTTGATACATTTACGACAACATATAAACTAAAAATAAATTTTATACAACTAATTATATAATATACAACTAATTATATAGTATACAATATTTCTACCCAGTTAAATACAACTACAATATCATACAATTTAAATATAAATTTTATACAATATGTCTTTTGTATATTTCGTATCTGATTTATACATAGTAAAAACAAATGTCATACTATTAATTATATATTATACAACTTAGTTACAACTTATCTACAACTTTCATACATTATTTCTACCCAGTTAAATACAATTACAATATCATACAACTTAAATACAATTTTTATACAATATGTCTTTTGTATATTTGCATCTGATTTGTCTGTATTTTGTATGTGGTGTGTGCTTCTTCCTCTCTAAAATTTCAATCAAAACTTATTCTCTTAATAAAATTTTGATACGTATCAACAGCTTTATGTAAAAAAGATAGTACTGATAACTTAAATACAAATTTTAGATAACGATTCATACATTATACAACTATTTTTCAACTTTCATACAATATTTTATATATA